>VZTY01006818.1:5033-15916 GCA_013400935.1 Turnix velox | reverse complement strand
ATCTTGGTGGCCTCCTCTGGACCTGCTCCAAAAGCTCAATGTCCTTCTTCTGTTGAGGGCTCCAGAACTGGACACAGTAACTCCAGGTGGGGCCTCCCCAGAGCACAGTGGAGGGGCAAAATCCCCTCTCTTGACCTGCTGGTCACACTTCTCTTGATGCAACCCAGGACTTGGTTGCCCTTCTTGGCTGCAAGTGCACTCTGGTGGCTCATGTTGACCCTGCATAAGAAGAAAGCCCAGGTGTGATCTTGTACTGGCACATAATTGGGATAGGACAATGGATGTGCTGTGAGAAAGCTGACATGGGGACCACATGGCCATTAATAAAAGACTCGAATCCATGAAGCAGATGTTGTAAAAGTAGCTGAATTAATGAGACTGTCACCAAGTGTGTTTTATGTAACCTGTGTTGTGATGTAGCTCCTACAGTAAGTCCTTGGCCTGCTCATCTGTCTCCTTACTAAAGAATTTGTGTCAATTAAAAGACATTTAGCCAAGACCTCTGTGGGCAACCTATTCCAGTGTCTCACCACCCTCACCACAAGGAATACAGCTGAAGACAAAGTTTTTTCCAGGCTTGCTGGGACACCCCAGGCAGGAATTTGGGTTTTCTACTTTGTGCTTTTCTCTTGTTTTGCTTCATACACCCTGGGAGTAGGAGCTGGCATCTCCTTTTCAGATTAAATCTTTTAGTTACGAAGTCAGAGTCTCTTTTGGTCTCTCTCTTCTTTGCTCTGTGGGGTTCTACTATGCATAAGGGCTCTCTCTCTCTGTTACAGAAATGGAAAAAGGACTTGGTTTTGAAAGTATTTGTCAGTACTAGTGCTCAAAGCCAGCTGAAAATTGTGAAAATTTCCTTTATGTACTTGCATTTGATTTTTGAACACCTAATTCTGACCTGAGGGGGAGGGATTTCAGACTAACTTCCTGACTTCATTTCTTCAGGTGTGACATAGTGGAATCTGCATGAAATGAAGCCCTCACTTTGAATCTCCCAACCAACAAATCCTCCAAAATTCCATCACTGCATGACTTCCATCGACTCTTCCATGCTGATGTCCAGTGGTATTGATCCACTAGATGATCCTGAGGATGTGGACCTCACAAGCTTCACCTTGTGTTCCTTCTTCAGATTCATTCAGTTTGTGATGCTCCACTTCCCAGGTAATAATGTTTTCTTCAAACAGGAACAAAAATAGCTTTGCTGCTGAATGAGTTTCCATCTGATTCAGTTGAGTAAAATGCTTTTTTATGTCACAAACTGCCTGGAAGGCACTTCAGGGCTTGAGTCATCCAAGTCACATGGAGGAGGGTACATTTCCCTGCTTGGTGTGACTGCTCTGATTTGAAATGAGCCACTTAAATGCCAGAAATGGGCAAAATAAATCAAGGCTAAGATGCCAAGTGCATGTACCACCAATCTAAGTAACACAAGCAACCAGAAGAATTTGGTGTGTGCTGTTCAAAACCAGTCAGCAATTAATGTAGTCTTTATTTTTTAAATTCCTTTAGCAATTAGAGTTGGCTGATGTTATGATGATGGTGTTAATTTATCATGAGAATAAGTATGTTTTTTTTCTAGGTTCCTGTTACACCAATTTTGGGATGTTACCAACTTGTTGAAGAGGAATCACAGTTAAAAATTACAGCTCATTTTAAAAAAATGCAAAAAGCAATGTTTAAGTGCTGTGAAGCTCAGGTACTTATTTTTTTCAACAGGTAAGAATAAAGAAATCCTAAATAAATTTCTCCCATTTCATCCTGAATTTCTCCTGGCTGGAATCAATATAACAGATTACACTCCATCAAAGTGCTACCAGTGGACACCAACCTTTAAAAAGTCAGGAAGTCCCCTTGGAATTCTTGTCATTTTTAGAATAGAGAATTGTAACAGAATTCTTGGTGGCATTTGGAATACTTCTGTTGCACATCCTTTTTCACTGAGGGGTTGTTATTTTTTTTCCCTGCCGCAATCCTCTGGGTGGATTAAGTCTCAAAGATCACATCCAGCCCAGGTTTTCCTAATTTTTAAGTCTTCAAATCCTAGCTACACAGATCAGTTTGATCAAAATACAGTTATTTAAAATGAAAACAGTGGTTTTCACTTAAGCCTCTCTGACAACAGCCATGTCCACACTGTCACCTAATTATCACACAAAATTTAAAGACAAAATGACATAAAGGTGCTGATGCTGATGATAGAAATGCTACCAGTGAACCAGAGACAGTGAAGTATCTACAGCTTTTTCATGATTACCAGGTTGAGATTGTGATGATTGCCTCCTCCTCTGTAATTTCCTAAATTAATGTTGGGCTCTGTTGGGTATGATGTGTCTGTGTGGGCATAAATAACGTCCTGCAGCATTTTGTTGCTTTCTTGAACAAAAGAGCTGTTAATAAATCCCGAGTGATGCTAATCCCAGTGGGTTTATTTCTCCACTGACATAGGGGCCCAATAGAGTACAGAGTGAGTTATGGCCAACTGGATTTGTCTTGAGAGAAGAAGAATCTACTGGTTTGGATGATTGGTAAGCAGAAATACCCCATTCAATCAGTTTTATATGGCATAAGCAGAGCTGTGTGATTTCTCTCCGGTGCTTTTTGTAGTTTTAGGATGGAAGTTCCCTAAATCTTTGGAATTTTCTCTGATTGGAACCATGGAAAAAGAGTACCCAGCTGATGTTGTGTGCACTGGGAACATGATTGTGTAGAAGTAGAATCATAGAGATGGAAGGGACCATCAAAAAGCCATCTAGTCCAAGTCCCCTGCAGTGAGCAGGGACATCCTGCACTAAATCTGGATGCTCAGAGCCTCAGCAAGCTTGGCCTTGGATGTCTCCAGGGTTGGGACCTCCAACACCCCTCTGGGCAATCTGTAGCGATGTCTCAGCACCCTCATGGTGAAGAACTTCTTCCTAATGTCTCATCTAACCCTGCTCTGGTTTCAAACCATTGCCCCTTGTCCTGTCACTCCATGCTCTGACAAACAACTTCTCCCCAGCTTCAGGTACTGGGAGGCCAAAGGGGGCTGAAATAAGTTGCAGGCTCTGTTGAGGAGAGACCTTAGTGGTAATTTTTTTATTATCTCAAATTGTCCATGAAAATATGTGATTTTTAAATCTGCCATAATTGTTAGCTGCTTTGCTCTCAGCGTGGAGCTGAGCATTTTCTTCCTCACAGGATTTGATGCTGTTTGTGCACACTTGCACACCAAGAGCTTGTCACACAGGTCTGTGTGCAGAAAATGGGACAGTACACATCTTAATCCTGTTTTCCCTCTCTCTAGCTGGATTTTAGGATCTCAGCCTTCACAGTTACTGGATGTTACATACACCAGCATTCCATTCAGGTCTTTGCACCAGGAAAAACCCAAAATTGCTGCATGTGAGTTGCTAAAAAATGTTATTTATGTAACTGAAACTGCTTATTGAACTTATGTATTGGATGTTGATGATTATAATGATAAGGAATCATAAAATAATAGAATGGTCTGGGTTGGAAGGGACCCTCAAGATCATCTAGTTCCAACTGCCATGGGCAGGGACACCTCTCACTAGACCAGGTGGTTCAATACCTCATCCAGCCTGGCCTTAAACACCTCCAGGGATTGAGGGGGAATCCACAACCTCTCTGGGCAACCCCTTCCAGTGTCTCACCACCCTCACTATAAAGACTACAGCTGAAGACAAAGTTTTTTCCAGGCTTCCTTGGGCAGGAATTTGGGTTTTTCTACTTTGTGCTTTTCTCCTGTGTTGCTTAGTGCATCCTGGGAGTAGGAGCTGCCATCTTTTTTTGCAGATTAAATCGCTTATCACTCAGTTACAAAGTCAGGCTCTCTCTTTTGGGCTCTCTCTCCTTCTCTCTGTGAAGTTTTACTATGCATAAGCGCAAGAATTTTACTGGTGGGGCAGAGAATGCCTCCCCACAGTCTGGCTTCTTGTTTAGGATGGTTTTGTCAGAGATGTGTAGTTTAGAATTAGCCACATTCATAAATTCCTGCATACAAGGTATGAGTGTTGCTATCAGTCTCATCACCAACACCCCTTTGTAGATATGGAATTGTAGAATCATGGAATTGTAGAATCATGGAATTGTAGAATCATAGAATAGTTTGGGTTGGAAGAGACCTTCAAGATCATCAAGTTCCAACCCCCCTGCCACAAGCAGGGAAACTAGAGCAGAAACCAAACCTGTTTTATTCTTGTATTAACACACAACTACTTCCAAATCTTCACCAAAAATTGGGAGCCCAGCAGGCACTCATTAAATCTGAGCTGTCTGATTAAATCTGTTCTGTCTGAAAGAGTCATTTTTATTTGTTGCTGTTTATCTCTTACACCTTCTGTCAGCTGTCTTAGCAGAAGTCTCTTAATACCTTTTAAAACTGCAATCTGCACTGTTAATTTTGTGAAAGGAAAAACAGGAAACTGTGATTAAAAAAAAAACCCAACATTTTTGTCACTGGATGTTTTATGTCATGTTTGCAATTTATATTCATTGAAGAAAATCCAAGCCATCCACTTGCTTTTTGACTTCACCTGGGTGTGAATTTTAAGCTCGTGACTGATAGCCTTGCAAAGGTAATTGAAGCCAAGACTTTAAATGTCTCATTATCAGAAACAATTTTCAAATAATAGTGAAGAGTCTTAGTGTTTAAAGAGGCCATTATACCTTTTCTGTAAACTACATAAGGATGGATTAGTAGACTCTGAGCATGGATGAAGGAATGCGTGATTGTAAATGCTTTATTATTTTATTTAATGCTTTTTTTTTCTTCCCTTTTTATTTTTTTTTGTTTGGTTGGGGTTTTGTGCTTTTTATATTTTATTTTTAAGCTAGGGGATTGATTTCTTCTGATCTGTAATTCCAAGCACCTACAGTGTACAAAACTTTATTAATTTTTGTATGGATGACTTTTGTCTTGAAAAAGAACAGACAAGGAATGAGAAATATGAATATGAAATACTGTGAAAATAAATGTTTTCCAGCACTTGGGCTTTGTTATCTTTGCTTACAAACTTCTGGGGAGGAAAAACTAAAGTCACTTCCCTTAAAAACTGAAGTTGACATTGCACATTCTGTTCTCAAAAAGAAATGATGTAACAGATAACTGAAAGCAACTTGAAGTCTGTGTATGACCCACACTGAATGGTGACAATGAGGACATTTGCAAGTGCAGCAGCAGTGGGGAACCATCATCAAATGTGTCTTGGATCCCAGCTCTGGTGTTTAACACGTTGAAGAATCATAGAATGATTTCGGTTGGAAGGGACCATCAAGATCATCGAGTTCCAACCCCCCTGCCATAGGCAGGGACACCTACCACTACTTNGCCATAAGGAATTTCTTTCCTATCTCCAGCCTGAATCTCCCCTCTTCCAATTCACATCCATTATTTCTAGTCCTTCCATCCCATATCCTATTAAAAAGTCCTAGTCCTGCCTTTCTGTAGCCCCCTTCTGGTATTGAGAAGCTCCTCTGAGATCCCCCCTGAGCCTTCTCTTTCCCAAAAGCTGAACAACCCCAACTCTTTCAGCCTGTCTTCATAAGGCAGTTGCTCCTGCCCTTTGATCATCTTTGTGGCCTCCTCTGGACCTGCTCCAACAGCTCAATGTCCTTCTTCTGTTGAGGGCTCCAGAACTGGACACAGTAACTCCAGGTGGGGCCTCACCAGAGCCCAGTAGAGGGGCAAAATCACCTCTCTTGATCTGTTTGTGTCCTTAGACACAAATAGGACCCTGCATGGACCCAACATAAACCACTTGGATACCTGCATCTCCTCAACTATCTAAAGTTTTCCTTCATTATTTCTCCAGATCTCGTTGTCAATAAATCCACTGGCCCTCTGCATCCTCACCCAGGCTCAAAGGACCACAGAGTTTTCATTGCATCCTGCATCCCTTCCAGGATGACAGGACAACCATCAAAATAATCCCAAAAGGATTTCAGAAGATCCCAGCATCCTCAGAATTTGAGTGCTGATCCATGGATGGGGCTTTTAGTAGCCAGGTCTAGTGGAGTTTGGCACTAGATGATGTGGGGTTTTTTTTCAGTGAGTCACAATTTTAGAGCAACTAAAAATAAAGCATTTTAAAGCAGAGGCCTCCCCCTTTTCCCCCTTCTTGCTTTCCCAGAGCCTCCTGCAGACTTATTTGAGCCCTAGATAATTTTTTTAAAGCCTGATGCCCTCTGCAGCCACACATAATGGCAAAAACCCTAAACCTAACCCATTTTTCTTCTCCATGAGATCAGCTGATGGCTTCCGATTTTCTCTAGAAACCTGTCTCTTCAGGACCTTTGTTTAATTTTCTTTTTTTCTCCCTCCTTTTTTTTTCTTTTTTTTCCTCTCTTTTTTCTTTTTTTCTCTCTCATTTTTTTTTCTCTCCCTCTTTTTTTTTCGCTTCTCTCTTTTTTCTGTTTTTTTTCTTTTTTCTCCCTCTTTTTTTCTTTTTTCTTTCTTTTTTCTTTCTTTTTTCTCTTTTCCCCCTCTTTTTTCTTTTTTCTCTCTTTTTTCCTTTCTCTCTCTCTATTTTCTCTCTTTTTTCTCCCTCTTATTTTCTTGTTTTCTTTTTTCTTTCTCTCTCTTTCTGTCTTTNTCTTTTCTCTCTATTTTTTTCTTTTCTCTCTCTTTTTTCTTTTTTTTTCTTATTTTTTTCTTTTTTTCTTCTTTTTTTCCTCTCTTTTTTTTGTCTTTTTTTTCTCTCTCTCTGTTGTTTTTTTTTTTAAAGTCAAAGTCTGTTTCCCGTTTGGTAGGTGACCTGTTTAATGTTTTCCCTGTGTCTGGGAACTCCTTAGTGTAATTAGCGACCTTTGAACTCCACAACTAATCCTGAGCTATTTTGTATTCCTTACTCATCTTTAAGGCTGGACCTTTCTTTTCTTTTGAGTCCGCTGCCACAATTAAAGAAGAAACAGCTGCATTTCAAAGGGATTCCAATTCCAGAAGCTTAATCGTGATTGACACCTTCTTATTCTAAGCTATAAGAAACTCTAAGAGTCCTTTCTCGGGTTAAAACTTCAATCATTTTCAAAAAAATTATCTCAATATGGATTTTATTCATTTTCTTTGATAATTATTCTTTGCCTTTTTTTTTTTTCTTTTTCCTTTTTTTTTTTTTTTATTTGAACTTGAAAAGATGCTTTTGAGTTGGTGATGAATATGAACAGTGCCCCTAAAAAGAATGAATTGTGTGTCAGGCTGGATGCAGAAGTGGCTAAATTCTATTTCTTGCCAAAATCTGATTATGAAACCATGTAGCTTCACATCCTTCCTTATGCCCTAAAGGTAGGACAGGTGGAAGAGCTCGAAAATGAACCCCAAGAAGGCCCCATCAAATCTTCTCCAAAATCTATGGGGTTTTCTAACTGTTTTTCTAATCTTTATAGCATAGTTTATAAAGGCATTGCCCTTCCAGCTCTGCAAAAACCCTTCTCTCTTCCCAAAATGAAGTATCCACTTCATTTGGAAGTGAAAATCTTCATTTTCACTGTAGGGTCACAAGAGCCATGGCCATAAAACAGGGAGAATTTGTGTGGTTAAAAATTACTGCACAACAAACCCTGAGCAAACCCTCCTCTTCCTATAGAATGATGCCAGCCTATTGGTTTCCATGATTTAATTATCTCCTTACAGTCTGAATTCAGCATGAAAGCCTTTAAAAGAAATAAGGGGAGGGAAAAAAAGTCTCTAAAAATAAAAAAAAAATTCTCTGAAAATCTGTTTGTCTGAGATGGGCACATGGATATGTGGGCACAGCCAGTATAAACCAGTCTGAAATGAGCCCAAAAATAACAGGCAAGACCCTGGTATTTCTAAGACAAAGGTCAAATTAGAAGAAAAAAAAAAAAGGATGTTAATAAACAGCCCTGTGGTTTAAAGGGACTTCTTTTTTTTTTTTTTTTTTTTTTTGGTAAGGATTACATCTTAAATTCCATCAAATCAGATTTAGGAGTTACTGAAAGTGAAATTGATCCATCCCTCCGCCAAAAAACTTTGCAATACTTTCCTGTCCTGACATCATTTGGATAGTTAGCTGTATTATCAGATTAAAAACCCCATTGTACGGGGGGCTGCCGAAAGGAAAAAGGAGGCAAGAAGCTAAACACTGCCTGAATTCTGAACCTTTTAACCTGGCTGAAGCACGTTGGGCCCTGTTATGCAAATACCTTCAATCCCTTGCTAAGTTCGCTGGAAATAATTTTCTTGAATGACAGGTTTATTCAGCCAGGATTCAGTTGGTGATTAATCCCCCTTTGATCTAAGGTATTTCACTTAACGACCAGTTACCTCGTCCTGACAAAGTGCAACCCAGATTAGGGAGATCACTTAGAACACGACCGGGCTGGGCGTTTATTCTTCTCTCCCTCCCACCCCCCCCAACCCGTTCAAAGCCAGAGAAGGGGCCAAAGAATGCAATCTATTCTCTCTATTTGAAGATGGAAAGTCCTGTCTCCTAAGTTAGAAAGTCAATTGAATACCAAGTGGGGCTTGGTCCTGACAGAGGACCTTCAAATTCCCCATATTCCCACTCTCCCTGATGATTTTCCCTACACCCTCCCCCAGACCTTGTTCTGCAGCCGGGTTTTTTCCCTGGTTCTTTATTTCAGACCAGAGACAGGGCACGTGTAAAAGATGTCTGCTTTCAAAAAAAAAAACAGATAAAGCATCCCATTTCCCAGTTTTCATCTCTTCAACATCATTCCTTCTCCCTTTCCCCATATTTCCTTGCCAAAAACCTGTTTGCAGAGGAAAACACATCACTACAAATTACAAAAGTAATTCACTAAAATTAAAACTATTTAGGCGGCTGATTTGGGGCATTTGGGAGTCAGATATTTTGTCCTTTCCTTGCTCAATTCACCAAGATGTTGTTTTTTGGGGCTAAATTGTCACATCATGTTGCAGAGCATCAGCTGCAAAACTGTGGTCCCTTTTTGGGGCTTAGCTGGGTCATCCCCTTGAGAAGCTGACTGTGGGATTGGGTGAAAAGCCAGCAGAAAGGCAGAAAAGTACCCTTTTTTAAATTTTATTTTATTTATTTTGGGGCTCAAAGTGATTTTGCCTCTAAACTCTGGGCTATCAGAAGGGGTGTTTGTAGAGAAATATGCACAAAAGAAGGAATAAAAAAAGTAATTTTGATTTTATGGCTTCACCCATCTCCATTAGGGAGCTGCTTAACCTTGCCTGTAGGATCTGCTAAAATTCACCTCCTTAAACTTAATTTTATACATGTTCCTGCAGAATTTGCCTGGATTTGAGTGTTTCTGCATTCCAGAGAAAGCATCTTTCAGATATTTTATTGGGGGTTTTGTGCATTTATAGGAAAAACTTAAATTTCTTTGAAAAAATAGCTGGTCCTCAGTGTGAAGGGACTGTAGCCTGTGCTGGGGTCCCTCTCTGCTGCATTCCCTCCTCATTTCCTCTCATTCCCACTGAAAATTTCTGTAGGATTTGCTTGGGGGACTCAAGAACCACCAAGTTCCCCCCTCTCCTTCAAAGGCTCCTCACTTGATCAGGTCAATAATTCCCAAACCCAGAAGGATTTGCACTCCAGACAGTAACAGCTTCTTAAGAGCCATTACGGTGCAATGGGGTTAAGAGAGAAATCCCTTTTAAGAAATGCCAAAATCTGGAGTAATGTGATAGCCTGGGAGGCTTTAGGGTCTCTCTTTAGGGTAAATATTCCGTGTGGTTTTGATTCAGGAAAAAAAAAGAAATCTTAAATACTTTCTATATGGACTGAGTGTATGAACAAGAAGCCAGCAAGGGAGAGAAATTAAGCTTGGAATAAAGCTTTGAATTTGAAATTAAGCTTTGAAAATAAGCCCAAAATGTTGCCCACCTAAATTTCCAGGGTGACAAACAGGACACAAGTCATCAAAACAAAGCCCTACAACCTTCAATGCTCAATTCTAATGATAGATAATGCATTACTCAGTTTAGCTAATCATTGCATTAAATTCTTTAAGAAGATTGAGTCCTATTTTTACAAAAATCCTACAAATACATCATAGAAAATCACACAAAAAATGCCTCAGCTGCATGACTTGCTTCTTCAGCAAAATATGGGCTTTTTTGGCATGAATTGTGTGAATTTATGCTTCCATATATTAAAAAAAAAATATATATACAACATATATGCATATATATATAAATATAGAATGAAATACCTTAAGACAAAATACCTGCATGCCATTTATCATTTTTGTTGCCTGATTTTCCCAAACTGGCCCATAATAAACTCTCACTCAACACACAAAGCAGAGAATTATATTTTCCCCCATTGTATTGAAGGCTAATTAATGTCCTAATTAATTGGAGCAGATTGCTGCTTAATTTCTTAAAAAATAAGGGTTTGCACACAAAACAGAAGGCATCTCCAACATCCCCAGTGTGTGGAGAATTTCTCTTTTCAGTCCTTTCTAGAGGAAAAACACCTTAAACCACTGTGTTAAATATAATGGACAAGGGGGACAACCCCCAAATTTCGATAAAGGGCCGGGATTTCTTCCTAAAGGAAAAAAAAATTCTTTACTTCGGCAGCTTCTGCAGGTTTCGTGGGCAAGGCTCATCTTCTTCAAAGGGCTTTTCTGCCCCCCGGTGGTGACACCAAACCAGCTCATCAGCTGCAAAAAGTAGTTTTGGAGGAAAAGGGTGGCTTCTTATTTCTCTTTAACTTCCTGTGGGGTTAGCCATAAAGTCACTGGTGTAACTGGTTTGTTGCACCCCTAAACCATCCCACCTGGATTGGGTCATTCTAGTCTTCACTCTCTTTATTTTAGTTTTCCATTTACTGCTCCTTTAGGTATAGAATCATAGAATAGTTTGGGTTGGAAGGGACCTTAAAGATCATCAAGTTCCAAGGCAGGGACACCTCCCACTA
>VZTY01006817.1:0-18001 GCA_013400935.1 Turnix velox | reverse complement strand
CTCTATCCCCCCGGGGGGATCCCCGCATTCCTCCCCATGCTGAACCCTAAAGTTGCTTTCCTACCTCCATTTTCCCTCCCCCGCAGCCCGCCCGCCGTGCCCTCCAAGCCCCCCGGGGTGCCCCCCTAAGATGGCGGCGGCCCCGCGGTCCCTACACCCTGCGGGGAGGAGAAAGGTCGGCAGGGCCTCTCCGCCTGCTTCTGGACCTTGTGCTGGCTCAGAAAGGGGTTCCCTGAAGCCTCAGAAGGGGATGGTGAGTGGGGTTTCCTTCATGCTAGCCCAATTTGTAGAATGAGGGGGGGGTTATGGCTTCTCCCCCAAGTGGTTTTTAAAGGGAGACAGTGAGGGAGGTTCTTCTGTCCCTCAGCCTGAGATGTCATCAAGGGGATGTCACCTAGGGCTAGGTCGGCTGAGGTCTTTAAAACACCCTAAGGGTCATAGAATGGTTTGGGGTGGAAGGGACCTTCAAGATGATCCAGTTCCAGCCCCGTGGGTAGGGACATCACACACCACATAAGGTTGGGGCAATGGGAGCAAGAAGGAAGACAGAAGGTTCCACAGAAATAGGAGAAAAAAACTTTGTCAGGGTGACAGGTCCACGTGCTGACCTCATCCATGGTGATAAAGATGGAAAGGGGGAGTGTCAGGAGGATGGAGCCAGGTTCTTCTCAGTGACATCCAGTGATAGGACAAAGCAGGATAAAGTAGATGTTTCTGTGGTCAAAAGTGGTGGCCAAC
The DNA here is from genome assembly GCA_013400935.1 of Turnix velox. NCBI lineage: Eukaryota > Metazoa > Chordata > Aves > Charadriiformes > Turnicidae > Turnix > Turnix velox. Next base: position 17,263 of record VZTY01006817.1, on the reverse strand, counting down.
TTCATCTCCAGCTTGCCACATACCTTGGGGAATGTCCCCAAAACATGACTGCTGGTGAAGAAGGACATGAAACTGCTGGAGAGACATGAAACAGCACAGAGACACAGAGATGATGAAGGGGTTGGAGCATCTCCCTGATGAGGAAAAGCTGATGGGAAGAGCTTGGGGAAGAGGAGACTGAGGAGTGACCTCATTCATGTTGAGAAATATGAGAAAAGTGTCAGGAGGATGGAGCCAGGCTCTTCTCAGTGACATCCAGTGACAGAACAAGAGGCAATGGATGCAAACTCCAGCAGCCATCAGCCAGCAATGTGTCCTTGTGGCCAAAAGGGACAATGACATCCTGGGCTGTATTAGAAGGGCTGAGTTCAGTAGGTGGAGAGAAGTTCTTCTCCCCCTCTGCTCTGCCCTGGTGAGACCACAGCTGGAAGAGTGTCCAATTGTGGGGCCTTCAGTTGGAGGAGGACAGGGAACTGCTGGAGAAGGGCCAGAGAAGAGACACAGAGATGATGAAGGGGTTGGAGCATCTCCCTGAGGAGGAAAGGCTGAGGGAGCTGGGGCTCTTCAGCTTGGAGAAGACTGAGGGGTGACCTCAGTCATGGTGATAAATATGGGAAAAGTGTCAGGAGGATGGAGCCAGGCTCTTCTCAGTGACATCAAATGACAGGACAAGGGGCAATGGGTGCAAGCTGGAAAACAGGAGGTTCCACAGAAATCTAAGAAAACAACTTAGGGTGAGGGTGAAAGAAGAGTGTCCCAGGCTGCCTAGAGAGGGTGTGGGGTCTCCTTCTTTCCTGAGAGGGTGGTGAGACCCTGGAAGAGGTTGCCCAGAGAGGCTGTGGATGCCCCCTCAATCCCTGGAGGTGTTTAAGGCCAGGCTGGATGAGGCACTGAGCAACCTGGTGTGGTGGGAGGTGTCCCTGCCCATGGCAGGGGGGTTGGAACTAGATGATTTTAAGGTCCCTTCCAACCCAAACCATTCTGTGATGGATTCTGTGATCTTTAAGGTCCTTTCCAACCCAAACTATGCTATGATTCTATATTTTATCCCAGGAAATGGGGTGATGGTGGAAGTGGGCAGCAGGATTCCCTCTCAGCTGGGAATCCTGCTTGGGAAACAGGGGCTTAACAGCTGAATATTTTCTTTTGAATATTATTTTGATGAAAAAATCACTTGTTTTGGGAGACAGCAGGTTCTGAAACCCCCCAGCACTTTGTATTTCCACTGCTGGGATATTTTCTGCTGAGATGCCCAGCAGAAAAAGGATTGGGGAAGGAGGGACTGGGGAAATCAATAGGATTCTCATCTTAGGCAGCAGTGAGGAGCCCTGGAAGATGCACGTGAAGGCTGTCACTAATTAATCTGCCAGCATCAGCCTGGAGATAACGATCCATCTCCATTCCCAGTGGGCAGAGAGGAAGCTTGAGTGGATTTCCCCATCAGTGGGGAGGGTAGGGACACCCTGCCATGGGTAGGGACACCTCAGTAAGGAAGGTGGTTGATTGGCTCCCACATAGGGGTTTTTAGGTCCAGGGGGGGCATTTCTTGAGCTTGGAGAAGAGGAGAGTGAGGGGTGACCTCATTCATGTTGAGAAATATGGAAAGGGTGAGTGTCAGGAGGATGGAGCCAGGATCTTCTCAGCGACATCCAATGACAGGACAAGGGGCAATGGGTGCACAGAACACAGGAATACGAAATAAATCTTTGTCAGGGTGAGAGAAGAGTGTCCCAAGCTGCCCAGAGAGGGTGTGGGGTCTCCTTCTTCTCTGGACATATTCAAACCCCACCTGGACACCTTCCTGTGGGACCTGATCTGGGTGTTCCTGCTCCAGGATGGGATTAGGTGATATTTGAGGTCCCTTCCAATCCCTGACCTGGGATTCTTTTGGGGGATGGTTCCTGTGGGGTCTCCTTCTCTGGAGACATCCAAACCCCACCTGGACACCTTCCTGTGGGACCTGATCTGGGTGTTCCTGCTCCAGGAACTAGATGATCTCTCCAGGTCCCTTCCAACCCCTGATATGGTGTGATTTCAAGGGCACATGGGTGCAGATGATGGGGTGGGGGGTAAATTTGGATTGATTTATGAAGCTCTGAGATAGAGCTAATAAATAAGAGAAGAACTGGCCAAAACAAAGAACTCTGTGGTCTCATTTACTCTCACCCCAGTGATGCTTTGAAGGGGTGAATAAAAGAGTGGATGAAATTTTGGGGTTTTCCTTCTAAGAGGAGAGGTCAGGGAATACCCTAGAGACTTCTCAGGGGTGCCCCCATGGTGCTGGAGAGGTTTTTTGGGATCCCAGTGCAAGCAGATGATTTCCCCCATGGGAAATCTGCTTGAGGTTTTAGAAATTTGGTCTCCTCTCATGCCTGGAGGAACCATGCATGGTTCCTCAACACCCCATGAGCCCCACCAGCCCTTTGTTCCCTTCTGTCTGCTGGAAACATCCCAGCAGATGCTGTCTGTGATTAGCCACTTCTTTAGGACTTTAAGAGGTTGGCAGCTCATCATTCACCCCCTGATCAACCAATCCACCCTGCTTCTCCTCCTCCTCCTCAGTCATTTTGATGGGATGAGCTCTGAGCTGACAGCAGAAATCCATGGTTATTAATCCTTGGCTGTGTCTATGACCTTGACATTCACATCCCTGTTGTCATTCCCCTCCTTCAGGTCATTCCAGCATGCTCTCCTCCTTCTCTCTACTTGTGACACCTCCTCTTTGGAGTTCACCCTCCTCTTTGGCTTGAAGATCATCAGGAAATTCTTGGTGAGGTGTCCAACAGCATCTCAGGTCTCAAACTCTGAGATCTCCTTCATCCTCCTCTTTGACTTGAAGATCATCTGGGTGAGGTGTCCAACAGCACCCCAGGTCTCAAACTCTGAGGCCACCTTCATCCTCCTCTTTGACTTGAAGATCATCTGGGTGAGATGTCCAACAGTATCTCAGCTCTCAAACTCTGAAGCCTCCTTCGTCCTCCTCTTTGACTTGAAGATCATCAAGAAATTCTTGGTGAGGTGTCCAACAGCATCTCAAGTCTCAAACTCTGAGGCCACCTTTATCCTCCTCTTTGGCTTGAACATCATCTGGGTGAGGTATCCACCACCACCCCAGGTCTCAAACTCTGAAGCCTCCTTCATCATCCTCTTTGACTTGAAGATCATCTGGGTGAGGTGTTCAACAGCACCCCAGGTCTCAAACTCTGAGGCCACCTTCATCCTCCTCTTTGACTTGAAGATCATCTGGGTGAGATGTCCAACAGTATCTCAGCTCTCAAACTCTGAAGCCTCCTTCGTCCTCCTCTTTGACTTGAAGATCATCAAGAAATTCTTGGTGAGGTGTCCAACAGCATCTCAAGTCTCAAACTCTGAGGCCACCTTTATCCTCCTCTTTGGCTTGAACATCATCTGGGTGAGGTATCCACCACCACCCCAGGTCTCAAACTCTGAAGCCTCCTTCATCATCCTCTTTGACTTGAAGATCATCTGGGTGAGGTGTTCAACAGCACTCCAGGTCTCAAACTCTGAGGCCTCCTTCATCCTCCTCTTTGACTTGAAGATCATCAAGAAATTCTTGGTGAGGTGTCCAACAGTACCTCAGCTCTCAGACTCTGAGGCCTCCTTTATCCTCCTCTTTGACTTGAAGATCATCAGTAGAAATTCTTGGTGAGATGTCCAACAGCATCTCAGGTCTCAAGCTCTGAGGTCTCCCTCACCCTCCTTTTTGACTTGAAGATCATCTGGGTGAAGTGACCAGCACCCCAGGTCTCAAATTCTGAGGTCTCCCTCACCCAGCAGAGTTTTTGGAGCTCCTCAATAGTCATAACATTTTCTCCAACCATCATTTCAAGTCCACCAAAGCAGCTCTGAAGGTTGAAACCACCTCCCATCTGTTTCCAAGTTGTCTTCTCTGAGGAAAAAAGGACCAAATAATTAGGGATGATTGATCTTTGTTGAACCCAGGTGGCACCTTTCACCATTTTAGCCCATAAAGAGGTTGTCCTCGTTTGGTGCAGTTGTGTTGGAGAGCTGGAAAGTTCTCCACACCCAGGTGATGGCATGAGCATCACTGAAGAGTTGTAACCTCAATTTTAGACAGGAAACACTCATCAAACCACAGGAGATTCACCCATTTTGTTGCCTAGGGCTGAACCAGCATGAGGAGGACACTTCCCACCAACCTTGGTGGGCTCTGAGTCAGGAGCTACTTGAGTCACAGCTCAAGTTGGCATCTCCCAGCTTCCCTCTTGCCCTTGCTCCCCAAACAATGATGCTTATGGTTGATGAGCAACCTCTCCAGACTTGATCTACTCAACACAGTGAGAAATTTATTCATTGCCACCCTCACAGAGTGGGTGTTGAATAAACTCCTGGTTGAGAACTTCTCAAGCCCCTCTGAAGAACCTGTGGAGGTGGATGGAGATGCTGCACAGTGGGGACTTGCTCTGGGAAGCTGAGACCTCAACACAAGAAGGACAAGGAGCTGTTGGAGAGGGTCCAGAGGAGGCCACAAGGGGGCTGGAGCACCTCTGCTGTGAGGACAGGCTGAGAGAGCTGGGGCTGTTGAGGCTGGAGAAGAGAAGGATCCCAAGGAGACCTTTTAATGACCTCCCAAGTGCCTGAAGGAGCTCCAGGAAAGCTGTGGAGGGGCTTTTTGCCAGGACATGGAGACACAGGATGAGGGGAAATGGTTTGAAACTAGAGCAGGGCAGGGTTAGGTGAGACATGAGGAAGAAGTTCTTCCCCATGATGGTGGGGAGACACTGGAAGAGGCTGCCCAGAGAGGTGGTGGAGGTCCCATCAAGTCTGGAGGCATCCAAGGCCAGGCTTGGTGAGGCTCTGAGCAACCTCATCTAGTGCAGGATGTCCCTGCTCACTGCAGGCAGCTGGCCATTGAAAGTTCCTTCCAACCCTGTGATTCTGTGAAACACTAATAAGAACATTAGCAGTGTAACCATTTTAAATATTTAATGATTTTTTTTCCCCTTTACCAGACTTTAAACTGCAATTGCTGAGCAAACACTTCCCTTAGAGAAATCAGCACTAAAGCCAAAGCACAAGGTAAGGCTCAAAAAAACCAGATGTTGAAGAACTCTCTGAGAACCTTTCATCGGAATCACAGAATGTCAGGGCTTGGAAGGGACCTGGAGAGATCATTTAGTCCAATCATTGAATGGTTTGGAAGGGACCTTCTAGATCAAGTTCCAACCCCCCTGCCATGGGCAGGGACACCTCCCACCACACCAGGTTGCTCAGTGCCTCATCCAGCCTGGCCTTAAACATCTCCAGGAGTTGAGGGGGCATCCACAGCCTCTCTGGGCAACCTCTTCCAGTGTCTCACCACCCTCACAACAAAGAACTTCTTTCTTCTCTCCAGCCTAAGTCTCCCCTCTTCCAATTTGCATCCATTATTCCTAGTTCTGCCATCCTGGACCCAATTAAAAAGTCCTCCCTCAGCCTTTCTGTAGCCCCCTTCAGGTATTGAGAAGCTCCTCTGAGGTCTCCCCTGATCCTTCTCCAGGCTCAACAACCCCAACTCCTTCAGCCTGTCCTCATAAAGGAGCTGCTCCAGCCCTCTCATCATCTTCGTGGCCTCCTCTGGACCTTCTCCAACACCTCAATGTCCTTCCTTCCAGAACCCAAACCCCCTGTTGGAGAAGGAATCATAGAATCATAGAATAGTTTGGGTTGGATGGGACCATAAAGATCATCGAGTTCCACCCCCCCTGCCATCTAGGAACACCTAGATCAGGTCACAACACCCTAGATCAGGTCACAACACCTTAGATGAGGTCCTAGGAGCACACCAAGATGTCTGACTGCAAAAGAGGAGCTCAGCCCTTAAATGATGCCTCTGAGGGAGACCAAGTGCAAGATGTGCAGCTCTAAATTCACTGATTGCTCTCGAAGGTGACATCATTATTGTTTTTTATTATGATTTTATTTTTACTCTGGGGAGATGGTGGAAAATCTGTAATCTTTATCAAAAGAGAGAGAAGAGCAGTGGTTGGAAGAGCTGAGCAGTGAGGATAAATTGTGATGCTCCTTTGACCACTGTCTTCTCAAGCTGCCCACTTACTCATCTCCCCCAGGATTGATTGTCCCACTTGCTCGACTGGTGACTCATTTTGGAGAACAGGGACATTTAAACTCATCCCACCAGAGAAATCTGTCCTTCCTCCCACACCTTGGCTTTCTTCTCTTCCTCCTTTCTCTTGCAGCCCATCTGGGAAACATGGAGTGGTGCANCTCTTCCAAACTTCATGAAAGAATAATTTTAAAAAAACCCAACAGAACATTGAAGCATTACAACTCCCTAATTCTCCTAAATCCTCTTCTGACAGCCTTTTCCCCTGTTGACTTTTCTGGTTGGTTTGGGGGTGAGATATTCCATGTATCAGCAGTGTGGAGATAAGAAGTTCTCCACTGGAGACAGTGGAAGAGGTTGCCCAGAGAGGCTGTGGATGCCCCCTCAATCCCTGGAGGTGTTTAAGGCCAGGCTGGATGAGACATTGAGCAACCTGGTGTGGTGGGAGGTGTCCCTGCCCATGGCAGGAGGTTGGAACTAGATGATCTAGAAGGTCCCTTCCAACCCAAACTATCCTATTATTCTATATCTTGAGAATATCTCAGGCCACTTGGGCACTGCAGGTGTCACAGGACTTGCCCAGCAGTGGGACATCACCCTGGGGCACCCTGAAAGGGTGGTTTTTCCATCTCCTAATTGGGAAGCAAGAAGGAAAATGCCTTCACAGCCCCGCTGAGATTCTCAGCTCAGCCACAGACAAGGGGAATGGTAAATAACTGCTCGTTGTCACCTCATCACTCACAGCCTTTGTTTGATAAAAGACCTCGGTGCTGCAGCTGGGCTTGGCTTCAGGAATTTTGCTGGGGGAGAGAATAATTCCCCCTTCCAACCAAAAGTGAAAAACCAAAAGTGAAAAAAGAAAGTTGGGGAAGGCATGGAGCCACAGGATGAGGGGCAATGGTTTGAAAATAGAGTAGAGCCGGGTTAGGTGAGACATGAGGAAGAAGTTCTTCCCCTTGAGGATGGTGAGACACTGGAACAGGTTGCCCAGAGGGGTGGTGGAGCTCCATCAAGCCTGGAGGCATCTAAAGCCAGGCTTGGTGAGGCTCTGAACAACCTCATCTAGTGCAGGATGTCCCTGCTCACTGCAGAGGTGGGACTAGATGGCTTTTGAAGGTCTCTTCCCACCCTATGATCCTATAATCTCAACCCCTTTGAGCTCTGCCATCCTCTAAAATACAGTCTGCTTCATCAAGGAATCTAAATCATTAAAACTTGAGATGCTACTGAGTTCCTGCCTTCACCCAGGCATTGAGCAACCTGGTGTAGTGGGAGGTGTCCCTGCCCATGGTAGGGGGTTGAAACTAGATGATCTTGAAGGTCCCTTCTAACTCAAGGAGGGTTGAAGAAGCTTTGAAGCTCTTCCAGTATCTGCTGTGGGCCTTGGGACCTTCAACCCTCCTTGAGTTGAAGAAGCTTTGAAGCTCTTCCAGTATCTGCTGTGGGCCTTGGGACCTTCAACCCTCCTTGAGTTGAAGAAGCTTTGAAGCTCTTCCAGTATCAGTTGAGGGCATATTCCTCTGCTCTCTTCCTGGAGATGCTCCCAGTATCATCCCATGGTTGAGATCTTCCTGCAGACCTTCACTCTCCCACTGCAGACAGTGGAGAAAAGGGGACAATTCTCCACCTCAGCTGAGGAGATGAGGCAGATGAGGGACAGATGAGCATCTCAGACACATGGTGTGTTCATTCTACTCCTTACCCCCTCTCTGGAGGTGTTTAAAGCCAGGCTGGATGAGGCATTGAGCAACCTGGTGTGGTGGGAGGTGTTCCTGCCCATGGGGGCTTGGAACTAGATGATCTTGAAGGTCCCTTCCACCCCAAACCATCCTATGATTCTATGATGAGAGAGGGGCTTCAGGAACATTGAAAAGCTCTTTCCATTTATGGGGACTTACAGCTAATGATTTTTTTTTTGGAGGAGGAAAAGCAGCCTCAAACTTTTGGGATGTATCAAGCTGCAAACGTGTGGTTGCAGATTTCATCTCACTGCCATGGTAACCAAACTAACTAAAAATAATAATAATAAAAAATAAAAAAATTCTTCTCATACATGTCAAAACACACCCCACCTCCTCCCTTCCCTGATGTTGGGGAAGGATCTGACCTGGAATCTGTGATGGTTATGTAAGGAGGTTTTTAGGTTTTACTCTAATTACAGGAGGGAAATTGTCAGCAGGTGAGAAGTTTGGCAGAACATTGATCTGCTTTTCTCCAAATTCTTTCATATTCCTGTTGTTAATGAGATAATGAGATGCTGAGTGTAGCTGCTGAACATCTGCTGTGGTGCCTTCCAGGAGAAGGGAGATGTTGTGCTAATATTGTCCATCTTTGCTCAAAACCCATGAAATAAACCAATAATCTGGAATTTTGGCAAATCTGCCTGTTGCTATGTGGTGGGGACTTGGACAACCAGCCTGTAGGGAAGACCTGAAGGGCATTGGGAGAGGGGAGATTTAGGATGGATCTAAGAGAGAAGTTCTTCACTGTGAGAGTGGTGAGACACTGGAAGAGGTTGCCCAGAGAGGTTGTGGATTCCCCCTCAATCCCTGGAGGTGTTTAAGGCCAGGCTGGATGAGGCACTGAGCAACCTGGTGTGGTGGGAGGTGTCCCTGCCCACGGCAGGGGGGGTGGAACTAGATGATCTAGAAGGTCCCTTAAAACCCAAATCATTCTGTGATTCTATGATATGTAGCTGCTCATTTAGAGATGTGAAGGCATCTCACCAGCTTGTGGCCCACAGGAAGCAGCACCCACAGTCTGGTGGCTCTGTCCAAAGTTTGGTTTCATCTCTTCCTAAATCAGACATCTGAAATAAGGTAAGAGGGAGACTTCATCAAATGGAAATATCTTCATAGAGGACATCTAATATTAGGTGGGAGGAGGTGGTGGAGACCCAGTCAAGCCTGGAGACACCCAAGGCCAGGCTTGCTGAGGCTCTGAGCAACTTCATCTAGTGCATGTCCCTGTCACCGCAGGGGGTTGGACTAGATGACCCTTGAAGGTCCCTTCCCACTCTGAGATGGATGGGCTGAGATCCCCACATGGTGAGATTTTCTCTTGCTCTAAGGGACCTTTTGATGATTCTCATGACTCCAGGATGACCTCCCAGCTTTGAAGACCCTACCAAAGGTTGAGTTTGTCTCTTCCAAGGTCAGAAGAAGGTGCCAGCACGTCTCGCTGTGGGAGTTTGCTGACGTTGATCCCACACTCCCCCTCCCCAGAGGAGGAGGTTGCTTCCATCTCCTTTCCTTCTTCTCCTGCAGAGGATAACACGGCGTGGGTGTTCCCACCAGCCCTGTTGCCATGCAGTGACACACTTGAATGAATCAAGGAGGTGGTAGAAATGCTGAGGAGATAGGAGGGAAGCCAAGCAGGCATGTTCCCAGCCTTGACAACCCACTTCTCATCCACACTCACCACCACTGGCTGGCAAAATCACAATTTCACCTCAATTAAAGGGCAACACGATGAGGGAACACAAAGAGGAACCAGGGAGGAGCTGAGCTTAGGGGAATCTCTGCTCCTCCTGACCTTGGGCAACATCCAGAAGACCATTGGAGACCTTGGCTGTCCAACATTGTTGTTCTTAGCCACCATCTCCACCTTTTACTCTTCTGCTATCAAAGTCAGAAAAGTCCCAAATCTCTCTTTTGGGGTGTTCCTTCTGCTCACCAGAGCATCTTGATTTAGGAGATGATTTAGGAGACCCAGCATCAAGCTCAGCTCATCATTTAGAAGACCCACATCAAGCCCAGCCTCATGGAGAAAACACAGTGAGAAACAAGTGTCTCCTCTCAGGAAGGAGCTGGGCTCAGGGGTCTTCCTGGGCAACATCCAGAAGACCAGTGGAGACCTTGGCTGTCCAACATTGTTGTTCTTAGCCACCATCTCCACCTTTTACTCTTCTGCTATCAAGGTTGACTTCAGAAAAGTCCCAAATCTCTCTTTTGGGGTGTTCCTTCTGCTCATCAGAGCATCTTGATTTAGGAGATGGTTTAGGAGACCCACCATGAAGCCCACAGTGAAGAATCTCTTTCTTCTCTCCACCCTAAATCTCCCCTCTTCCAATTTGCATCCATTCCTCCTAGTCCTGCCCTCCTGGACCCTATTCAAAAGTCCTACCCCACATCCCTCTCCTCTTCATGCCCAAGGTGCTGATGGGTGGTTGACTCCAGAACACTGAGTTCTGCTGCTGTCACCTGGTGGCACTTCAAGGTGACCCATGGGACTCAGAAACTCAGTTATTTTATTTTTTTTGGAGATCCTTTCTCCAATCCTTGTTTTTTTCCCCTTTTTTTTAAGATTTTCCCTTTTTTTAGGATTTTTTTTCCCCCTCTCTGCTGCCATGGCAACCTGGATAGATTCTGGTCACGGCTTTGGCCTCCTCAGCTGCAAATGGCCACAGAAGCATCGGTCAACAAGTGACACACACACACCTCCCTGGGGACAGGCACAGTTAGGGATGTCCCCTCTCTGCATCCCCAGCAATGGGACATGATCTTTCTCCTTCAGAACTGGGAGCTGGAGGGCTTTAAGTAAAGATCTCTTGGTGGAAAAAGATGGGCAGGATGATGTTGGCTCCCTTCAGAATAAAATTTGTCCCCTTCAGAATAAAATTTGTCCCCTTCAGAATAAAAGTTGTCCCCCTGCCCCCCCTTCAGTTCTCAGTGACCCAATTTAATATTCTCTGCTGATTTTTGGGTGCAAAAAAAGGATGGACCTTTTTTTGTTCATTCGCATTTTAATAAACCATCTTTGATGGAGGGAACCATCTCCTTTCTCTATTCAGCAGCCAGAAAAAAAGAAAAAAAAAAGAAGGAATTGAAAATTATGCAGGAACTTCACACATCCCAAAAGGAAATTGCAGGCTGTGACTTGACTTCACTCAGCAATGTGAACATCAAATGAGAGAATCAGAGGATGGTTTTGGGGTTGGAAGGGACCTTCAAGTGGTTCAGGGACTTGGAGATGTGTTGAGATGTTTTCTTGAAGACCTCACAGAGGCAGAGGAGGGATGGGATGGAACAGAAAAGCCCCACAAGGTGGTGGGGAGCACAAAGTCCATCTCAGCTTCCAGCAGAGCAGGATGAGGTCCAGGAAGCAGGGCAGAAGGAATGGGATGGAGCAGAAAAGCCCCACAAGGTGGTGGGGAGCACAGGAGGGAGCACAAAGTCCATCCCCACTTCCAGCAGTGCAGGATGAGGTCCAGGAAGCAGGGCAAAAGGAATGGGATGGAGCAGAAAAGCCTCCACAAAGCACAGGAGGGTGTGCAAAGTCCATCTCAGCTTCCAGCAGACAAGGATAAGGGCAGGAAGCAGGGCAGAAGGAATGGGATGGAGCAGAAAAGTCCCTCAAGGTGTTGAGGAGAACAGGAGGGTGTGCAAAGTCCATCCCAGCTTCCAGAAGAGCAGGATGAGGTCCAGGAAGCAGGGAGAAGGAATGGGATGGAACAGAAAAGCCCCACAAGGTGATGGGGAGCACAGGAGGGTGCACAAAGTCCATCCCAGCTTCCAGAAGTGCTGGATGAGGGCAGGGAGAAGGAATGGAATTGTTGTGGAGAGCACAGGAGGGTGTGCAAAGTCCATCTCAGCTTCCATCAGAGCAGGATGAGGACCAGGAAGCAGGAGAAATCTCTTCCCAGTTTTTTTTTTCTCATTTAATCCTCTGCAGCTAATGCTGCAGCTACATCCCTGCCTGGGGGTGGAGGTTTGCAGGAGGAGGAAGAGGAGAAGGAGGAACAGGAGGTGGGCAGGCAAAATTACTAAGGAGAAGGCAAGTGAGAATAGGATCAGAGCATCTGAGATCTTCATTGTCTTCTCTGCAGAAAAACTGAACACCATCTGAGCAGAGCAAAGCCAGTTGGAAACAAGGCTCCCCAAAATAGCAACACGGGGTAATGGGGACACTGGGGTGCCTTGGCTGTAGTTTCCCAAGAGGATTTATGGAGATTTGAGACTCTTCAAGATAGGAGAGGGTTGTGTCTGTCCCCAGATGTTCTGGGAACAACCAGCCTGGCTGCTCAGTCCCACAAGATGGCTCTGCAAACCCTTGCCAGGCTGGCTGTGTCACCTGTAGGGAGAGGAGATGGGTGACAGGGATGTCCTCATGCCACACTTTGGGTCTCACCTTCCTGTGAGAGGAGAAGCCCCTTCCTGGGGCATGAAATAACCCCAACATAGAAGTTTCAGGAATAATAACAGGAGCTCTGGAGCCCTCAGCACAAGGAGGACATGGAGATGTTGGAGACCAGAGGAGACCACGAGAATGATGCAAGGGCTGGAGACACCTCTGCTGTGAGGACAGGCTGAGAGAGATGGGGATGTTGAGGCTGGAGAAGAATCCAAAGGAGACCTTCTAGTGGCCTCCCAGTGCCTGAAGGAGCTTCAGAAAACCTGGGGAGGGGCTGTTTGTGAGGGCATGGAGACACAGGATGAGGGACAATGGCTTGAAACTAGAGCAGGGAAGGGTTAGGTGAGACATGAGGAAGAAGTTCTTCCCCATGAGGGTGGTGAAACACTAGAAGAGGTTGCCCAGAGAGGTTTTGGAGGCCCCATCAAGCCTGGAGACATCCAAGGCCAGGCTTGCTGAGGCTCTGAGCAACCTCATCTAGTGCAGGATGTCCCTGTCACTGCAGGAGGTTGGACTAGATGGTCTTTGAAGTTCTCTTCCAACCCTCTGAGTGTATGAAAAATGCACATTATTATGGCTAGAAGGAAAATATCATCAGAGAGAAGAGGGGAGGGAATGAATCCTTTGTGGCTGATGGCCCCACACTCCAAAAAAAAAAAGGTCATAGAGCTAAGGGGAGTCTCATTCCTTATCTAAAAAGCTAGAACAGAGAAAAAAATGGAGAAGTTTGATACATCCCACAACAGCAAAGAGATGCTCCTGCAAATGCAGGATGTGCAGGATGTTCTGGGTGACCCCTGGGTGGAGGAAAATTCATATTTTTTAAAAAGGGAGGCTTTTTAAGTTGCCCTCATTTTAATCAGGTTCAGTGGGAAGAAAAGGTCTGTATCAAGTGGCTCCTTACAGTGGTTTTGCCCAAATAAGCCCTTAAAATGCAATTTTTGGAGTTGTTCTTTAGCCCTGGTGAGGATCTTCCATCCTGGTGCTCACTGTAGCTGTGGTTCTGCAAGAAAGCTGCTTGAGGATTGCACACAATCCATTCCTTCCTAATTAATGGCTGTAATTATCTCCCCTTACATAAATAACCAGCTGGAGCATGACACAACCTTTTCAGAGTGTGTACAAGGTGCCCTGACTCATAAAAAGCAGGAGCTGGAAATAATATCTGCTCAAGAAAAAGAAAAAATTAAAAAAAAATTTTTCTCCAAGTAAGGAATAAGCAAAGCATTTTGCCTTTTAGAAAGCTCTAAAAGTAAGAAAATTCATCCCAAGCCTGGCTGAGTCATTGTTTTTACAGGAGAAATTCTTTGGGATGGGAAAAATTCAAGCAGACAGAGGCAATTTTAAACCAACAGAACCTGCTGGTGGTGGTTTTAATTCCCACACATCCCTCTTTCCATCCATATTTGCACTTCCCCAAGCTGGTGGCACCAAGAAAACCTTGGCTTCTTGGCTGATTGCTCACCCAAAATGCATTTAAAAGTGTATGATAATATTTTACTGGCAACAGGGGTAGCCAGGAGAGGGTGACAACTCCAGAGATGCTCCAAAAGGGCACCTTCTAGTCCCACATCCCTCTTTCCATCCATATTTGCACTTCCCCAAGCTTGTGGCACCAAGAAAACCTAGGAAGCTTGCTTGGTTGTTCCCAAAATGCCTTTAAAAGTAGATGTCAATATTCTACAGGCAACAGGGATAGCCAGGACAAGGTGACATCTCCAGAGATGCTCCAGAAGGGCACCTTCTAGTTCCACATCTCTCTTTCCATCCATATTTGCACTTCCCCAAGATGGTGGCACCAAGACAACTTTGGCATCTTGGCTGATTTCTTCCCCAAAATGCCTTTAAAAGTATATAATGATATTCTACAGGCAACAGGGGTACCCAGGAGAAGGTGACATCTCCTGAGATGCTGCAAAAGCACCAGAAAGTGGTTCTTTCCCCTAACACCTATCACCTATCCATGCTCTTGTTCTCCAAAAAACTCCTGCCAAGGTCCCTGCTCCCCTAATGGAGCTCCACAAGGAGCACATGGAGGGGTTTCCACGCAGTGAGGACATGAGTGGGGTGCTCAGCTGTGGTCTGTATGGGCAGGCTCCCAAGATCCTCTGCAAAAAGCCAGCTGGATGCCCAAAGATGCACTCTCAAAGTGCAGGAGATAAAAATATCCATGGAATATGTGTTTCTCTGACTAAAGCTTCTCTCTGCTAAAATAGAAGAATGCAAAAAAATTCTCTTTTTTAGCTGCTCCCTCCCAGCCTCCTGCCTTCTTTCCTAGCCTCACATCACTACTGGGTTGATGTCTCACAGCCCTCAGAGAATCAGAGGGTTGGAAGGGACCTTCCAAAGCCATCAAGTTCATCCCCTGCAGGGACAGGGACATCCTGCACTAGATGAGGTTGCTCAGAGCCTCAGCAAACCTGGTCTTGGATGTCTCCAGGCTTGATGGGACCTCCACCACCTCTCTGGGCAGCCTCTTCCTGTGTCTCACCACCCTCATGGGGAAGAACTTCTCCCTCATGTCTCCCCTACCCCTGCCCTGCCTTAGTTTCAAACCATTTCCCCTCATCCTGTGGCTCCATCCCCTGCAAACAGCCCCTCCACAGCTTTCCTGGAGCCCCTTCAGGCACTGGGAAGTCCCTGTGAGGTCTCCCCCATGGTGCAGCCTTTTCTTCTTCTGCCTCAACAGTTCCAGCTGGATTTTTGGGAAGCAAGAACACAGGAGTTTGGGAAAGGGACTATGCTCTACCTCCTGTGCTGTGACAAGAGGTGAACAGGTTAATTAATCCTTTTGTATCCTGCAGTAAGTATGTGTCACCCCATCCTTCTGCACACTCCAACTGAAGATGACAACAACAAAACACATAGAATGGGTTGGAAGGGACCTTCAAGATCATCTAGTTCCAATCCCCCTGCCATGGGCAGGGACACCTCCCACCACACCAGGTTGCTCAATGCCTCATCCAGCCTGGCCTTAAACACCTCCAGGAATGGGATATCCACAAACCACCCCAAAACCCACGTGAGAACCTCAACCAAAAGCAGTTTTGCAAAGGGCTTTCCTTCTAGAGGGCAACAACACAAAAACACTAGGAATGATGTCTTGGGGTGCAGATCAACCTAGAATTGGGTTTGGGTTGGAGGGACCTTCAAGGGTGCTCAATGCCTCATCCAGCCTGGCCTTAAACACCTCCAGGGATTGAGGGGGCATCCACAGCCTCTCTGGGCAACCTCTTCCACTGTCTCACCACCCTCACAGTGAAAAATTCACTTCTTCTCTCCCCTCTTCCAATTTGCATCCATCACTCCTAGTCCTGCCATCCTGCACCCCATTAAAAAGTCCTTCCCCACCCTTTTTGTAGCCCCATTCAGGTATTGAGAAGCTCCATGAGGTCCCCCCTGAGCCTTCTCCTCTCCAGGCTGCACAACCCCAACTCCTTCAGCCTGTATCTTTACAGCTGATTAAAATTCACTGGGAGCTGCCACTGCAGGCTGCTAAAGCAGAGGCTGCTCTTGATTCCAAGCCAAATAATTTGAGTTTTTTCATCTGCCTGATCCTGTAAACACACCCTCAGACATCCAGATGTGGGCAAGGAGAAATACCCATGGCCTGGCACGGTGAGGGGGCTCAGTGCATATTCATTTCCTAATCTGATTGTTGTGAAGAAATCTGATTGTTGTGAAGAAATCAAATTGTGATGAGGTTAGGAGGATATTCTCTGTTCTCCTGTATGATGAACTGATGCTGTTCATCCAGCCTGGCCTTAAACACCTCCAGGGATTGAGGGGGCATCCACAACCTCTCTGGGCAACCTCTTCCAGTGTCTCACCACCCTCACAGCAAAGAACTTCTTTCTTCTCTCCAGCCTAAATCCACCCTTTTCCAATTTTCATCCAGTCCTTCCATCCTGCACCCTATTAAAAAGCCCTTTCTGTAGGTCCCCTTCAGGTATTGAGAAGCTTTTAAAGTTCTAGATCCCATCTTCTGCGAAAATCCCATCTTCTGTGAGCCTGTCTGCCCATCCTTGGCAAGTGGAGTGAGTGAAAGGACAGAAAGGACAGGGACAGGCATAAGAGACCCAGTTCTGGGGGTAATGATGTGGCTGTAGTGGGGACAAATAGAATCATAGAATGGTTTGGGTTGGAAGAAACCTTCAAGATCATCTAGTTCCAAAATTCCCCTGGTCTCTGTGTTGCTCCTTTCCAGTGTTAAAAAAGGGCTTGGATCCACATGACCCATCTAAAAGCTCTTTTTGGAGAGCTGGACCTGCTTCCTCCTGTTGCTGCTTTTACAGGAGTGAGCCCTGGCTCTGCACCAGCTCCACAGGGATGTAGCACTTGGGCTGGAGATGAAATAAATTGTCTGTCTCCACCAGTGCCACAGGGTTTGTGAAGCTCCTGCAGGCTGCCAGCTGGCCATGCACGAGGCTTCTGCTCTGCCTGCTGGCCTCTGGCCATGGGGACACAAGGGGACTCCCCTGGCAGGCTAAGGAGAAGGTGGGTGATGCCAGAACTGGGACTAGAACCAGCTATGCCAGTACCAACCTCCTCCCTGCCTTCCTGGGCACTGGGAGGGTAAAAATTGGGGCACTAGGGCTCTGCAAGGAAGACAGGGCATGTGGGGACATCAGAATGGAGTTGGAAGGGACATTCAAAGGCCATCTAGTCCAACCCCCTGCAGTGACAGGGACATCCTGCACTAGATGAGGTTGCTCAGAGCCTCAGCAAGCCTGGCCTTGGATGTCTCCAGGCTTGATGGGGCATCCAGCACCTCCTTGGGCAACTTGTTCTACTGTCTGCATTTGCAGGAGCAACTCTTTGCTGTTGTGGGATGTATCAAACTTCTCCATTTTTTCTCTGTTCTAGCTTTTTAGATAAGGAATGAGACTCCCCTTAGCTCTATGACCTTTTTTTTTTTGGAGTGTGGGGCCATCAGCCATGAAGGATTCACTCCTTCCCCTCTTCTCTCTGATGATATTTTCCTTCTAGCCATAATAATGTGCATTTTTCATACACTCAGAGGGTTGGAAGAGAACTTCAAAG
>VZTY01006816.1:3863-38192 GCA_013400935.1 Turnix velox | reverse complement strand
GCAAGGAAGACACCAATGGTTCTGATGCATAGAGCAGGTAACAGCTCAGTATTTGTAAGTTATGCAAGTTTTCCAGTTCCTGGACTAAAGGTAGTGCTGTTACTGCTGATATTCCTCATAGAGGGGAAACTATTTGGGTACCAGACCCTAAAAGAAGAGGATAGCAGTGCTCTGCCTGCCTTAACAGAGTGGGAATAAAACAAAGATGCTCATGCTTGGGGCACGAGTTTTCCTGCATTTTTGACATTTTTTGTTCTGACTTGCAAGTCTTACACTCTACTTAATAAACTAAATAAAAGAATTATCTGCAAACCTGGGACTGACTCACAATCCCTGGCTAAAAGATTTGTGTGAGACAGGCAGATTTTCTTCTGAAGCCAAACAAGATTACAGAACCAGCCCAAGAAACACCCTGTATTTTGCCTCAGAAAGCTGCACTGGGTGACAATTGATTCACTGTTTGCAAGAGTTTTCACTCAGGCAGGTTCCCCCTCCATTAATTACTAGAATAGTCCAATCAATGGAGATTAATTCTGTCAAAAAAAAACCCCATACATTCTAATTCTTTTGTGAAAGGTGTACACCACAGCTGCTACAGGGATTAGGTGTAGTGATAATGGACTACTTCAGAGCTTTACTCTGAGTCTGGGGAGGGTTTTTTGCAGCCCTTTGCAGAGCTGTGGCAGTTTGGCAGAGTCTATAAAAGATCTACAGCCTGTACATTTGGGTACAGAGTGTTCGTGGAGACCCAGAGAGGCATCCAGGCTTTAATGTGGATAGAAGAGATTGAGACTCCTATATCTCACCAGCTACTCTTTAAAAAGATGAATTACCTGCTTACCTGATTCCTGAATTTATACACTGGCTCATATTTCATTTAGGTTCTTGTGACTTATCTATTGCTGGTTTAGACAGCAATACCCACTTTTGTTTACACCAAGAAGAGCACATAAGATTTTTAGCACCATTAAAAACACCATGGCTCACTTTAAAACTGTCAAGTGTCAAGATATAAATATTACCTCCCAGCTATTGCTGTTTATAAAGTCATCCAGCTCTTTAAAAAAAGTCAGGCTATACCATACACTCATGTGGCTTCCTGCAACAGTTAATTCCAAAGGCTGCTTAAACATGTAGGATATTTTTCCTTTGACATGCTTTAAATGTACTTGTCATTAATCTTGACCCTTTGACTGTTCCCCCAGGGACAATGAAGTGATCAGACAGCTGTGCCCCTCATCACTTTTAATACTTTAATTAAATCCCCTTTGGACCTTTTCCCTCCCTTCTCTATTCTTTTCTTTAGTCTGCCACCAAGAAAAAACAGCCACAATTTTAACATCTAAACACTGGAAAGTATGAACATATAACAATGCCCAAATAATTTCTTATTTTTCAATTTACTTAATTATTTTTAAATTTAATTTCTGGAAGGAATGAATGAGAGTTCTATTTTCTTCTGAAAAGTCTTTTTGAAGTCCCAGTGGTTTGGCCTCATGTGTATAACCATAAACAGAACTGTACAGCTTTGGACAGATGCTTTTAAGAGAAGAGTTCAAGTTCTGCTCTTCCATAGTTTAACAAGACAATAGTCTTTATAAAAAAAACTTTTACCCACAGAAATAGTTGATCTATCCCAAGAATTATCAATCTCATTTAAAGGTAACAGCCTTGGCTCATGGATAAAACAATCCTTATCATTTTAGGAACTTTTTCTTGTGCTTTGCATCCAAGTTTTGGGATTTAGGATTTACTGGCATCTATAGGAATTGCTGAGAATGTCAGTGAATTGGCAAATTCGAAGTATCACTGACTTTAGACAGCAAGGAATCATTTTCCACTGCCTCAAACTTTCTATTAATAGAATGTTAAGTGTGTATCACTTTTAATTCTCAGTCTTTTCTTGGAGAGGTGAAAGAAATCAACCAGGAATAAAATCAACCAGGAATAAAAACATTGCTAAATTACTTTGTAGCATTTATTTTACCTAGAGCAAATGGGGCTACATTCCTAGAGTTCAGTTTGGTTTTTACACCTTCATCTCCTCTGGGGATTAGGGAAAAACACCTAACTTGAGTTAAATAATAGATTTGTGCTTTATTTGTAAGGGTACAGATAAACCTCAGCTCAGCATTTGCAATTACTGTTAAAAACTAGCCCAAATTACAAACTTCTAGCACTGATTGGATCTTTCATTGCATTTATGCAGCTTAATGTTATTTAAGACATGAATATCTAGCAGCACAGTACTGTGAATACCTTCCCATTCAGAACCTGCAGCCAAGAGATGCTCATACAGCCCAGTTTACACCAGTCTGGGGGTCATCACACTGGTGACTACACAGCTCTCAGTGCACAAGCATCCCTGAGCAACCAGAATGGTCAGAAAACAATCATATTTTTAGATCCCAAACCCAGTTAAACCCCTGCAGATAAATTATCCAGCAATGTCATCACTCCTGACCACCAGAAAACCAGCCACAGCTTTCACTCCTTCAACATTTTAAATTAAACCTGCCAGTAAAGGTGCCTCTGGGGGAAATTGTGGTGCAGTTCCTGGGCTGCTCATAAAATGTGACCAGAAGATAAATTCCTTCTGCTTTTGGTGCATGAGGGAGGCAGGTCCTGCCACAGGGAAGATCCACCACCTTCCAAAGTGGCCAAAAGAGGACCTCAAGTCTCCACTGCATCAATAAAACAGTGAAGTGGATGGAACAGATTTAGATTAAGGAAGGAAAAGGGTGCCTGAGATAAAAGTGGCTTATAAAATAACTTGGAATGTCAGCACATGATTATGTTGTTTTCCCCCTCCATCATTAGACAAACTGTTTTGTTGCAAAACACCCCAAAGCTTGAGAAACTGCTAATGGGCAACAGCTTTTGGAATGTCACAAATGCTAAGTTTTACTGGACTGGGAAAGACAGCTTATTGTACAGGCAGGATTCAGATGGGGAAATATTTGGACACTTGCAGGCTTGTAATAAGAAGAGGGAAAGTGGATTAGTGGGTTTTGTAACTCATTTAAAAAGGGAAAGAGCCACAAAAGGGAAGACTTAAGGGAAATCTGCACCCACAACAACTACAGCACCTTCAGCCTTTCATGCCTTTTTTCTCAAAGATATGTACACCTGGGCAAAAAATAACACCATAGCCCTTATATCCATCAAGATCAAGGTGTTTTGCAGATGAGGGAATCTGAGAGATGATGGCAGTGACCCTGGAAGATGCTTCACTGTGAATATTTGAGAGGTAATGGGTTTTGCTTTATGGTCTGAAGGTGTGAGAGAAGTTCCGCTTGTCTTTCAAGACAGCAGGATCTCCAAACCATGCAGAACACAGCTGCTGGGCACAAGTTGAGCCCAAAATCCAGATGACTTCAGGCCTACGTGGCTTTTGGCTGAAAGAAGTAGAATGAGCTTGTATCTGGCCTTCAATAAATCACATTGACTTGCCCCAAAACTAATCATAATGGAATGAAAAAGCCTTTTACTTTAATAAAGCAGAGGGCAATTCCAAAGGTAAATTAGGAAGAGGTACATTATAAAGGATAAAAATTCCTTTCCAAAGGTATTGGAAGACACTGAAAGGCTATAAAATACCTCCCTGGCAGCCTCCATGCCTAGCATCAGCTCTGTTCTTTGTTCTCAGAGAGCTGGTTCACACTCCTCAAGAGATAGACATGCAGCCACGATGGTTTTTACTTGCTAAGATACATCAAAGTTGACCTGTTAGATAAACAGATTTGTTTAATGACTACATTTTCCCCCTGCCAAATGAAAACAACATAAAAGTGCAAGATTCAACAGCTTTGTCTATATTTTTTTCTTCTCTTTTTTTGCTTGAGCTGCACAATGGAAATTGTTTGTACTCTTGGCCAAAACAGTAAGGGCTCCACAAACTTGGGATTTGGCAGAGCTGGAGCCTCATCCAAATCACTCTCCAGCAATTGCTGGAAGAGAAATGCCAACAATTTGTTTTTTACACTTGCAAGATGTGTCATGTACAGCACACAGTGATCCTAAACAGTGTGGACTAACCATCTGATGGCTCTTTCTTAGCTTTGGGAATCTGAAAAAGTCACCAGAGATGGGCTTTTCCTGCAGAATTACAGTGGCTGGTGGATTCTACAAAGGATGAACCATCACCAGTTAAGGTTGATGGAAGGATTATCACAGACTCCAGGTCAGGGCTCAGATAAGGCTTGATTACAGCCTCTTAATTAGTTCTTTTGCCCATGGCATCTGTAAACTTTGCAGTAGGTCACATTATTGAGTACCAGCATCTTTAGGTTAATACACTTGTTACAGCTCTCTCATTAGGCAGATCCAAAAAGCTTAAGGAGAAATTAATTAGCATTGTCAAAGTGCATTTTTCCTCAATAATATGAGTTAAGTAATCGAGCAAGACAGTCAATTTTCTTCACTGTAGCTGTAAAAACATTGGGTTTTCATTTTCTGCTGTTTGACTCCTTTTCTTTGCTCTGACACTGCAACAGTTTGCATATTTATTTGCTCAGTCATTTGTGATTCTCAGAAGGGCAGGTATTAATTCCTACTGGCTTTATTTCAATGTGCTTTTTATACAAACACCACTTGTTTGTAGCCTACTTAACACAACTTCTCATGCCTATGATGTTTTTGCATGCATGAAACTCATCAGAATTACACCAGAACAAACACTTGTCAGATGGCAAACACTTGGTCTCAACTAAATGCATTTGTCAAAGTGGCAAGGACTTCCCTGCCACCTGATAATTACAACATAAAAAAGCTCCTTCTCCCTATGGAAAACTGAGCAACTTTTTAGCTGCTGGAAGGGCACAGTTGCAGGCTAAATATTGTGGTGGGTTTTATTTTACCCACAGACAGCTTAGCTCCATAACTTGCTGAGCCCTGTAAAGCACTGTATTAGTAACTGTTGATGTGCCTAAGTCTAAAATAGTTTATAGGTGGTATTTTTTGGGGGGGAACAATGCTGACTAAAATTACCATTTCATATACTGGAAACTCACAAATAGCACCAAACAGCAGGGCACTAATAATAACCCAAGTGACTGTAGGAGACTGAGCAATGACCCTGTTGCTGGGAAGGAATTTTATTGGTCAAAAGTTGGGTTGGTTGGTTGGGATTTTCAGGTTTATTTCCTCATCTTTATAATTTCTTATTTTCCACAGCATTTCTGACTGATTTTTGAGACAATACCTAATATTTTGACCATGCAAAAAATCATACAACAAGAGAAATGCTTTACCAGTTGCAAGCAGAAGGGAGACAAGGCAAGACAACATGGCCAAAACTGCTTGGGATGTCTTTCATGGAGATAAAATCCTTCTTCTGCTGCACTTCCCTTGCCTTGGTTTTGCTAAGCAAGGTGAAACACTTCCCCCAAAGTGTCCAAATAACTTCACAAACCTCCAACTTTTATCTCCATGTCTAAGGTTGCAACCAGGTCTGGCTAACCCCTCCATTTATAGATCATCTCATGATGCTCCCACTTAGAACAGCACAAAGCAAGAATATTTTCCCATGATAGAACCAATTGTGAAGTGATGCAATATTCCTATTTTTATACCAGGAACAAATTACCTTCTTCTCATACCACATGCTTCTAGGAGGAAAAGAGTGAACACCAAGTTCCTCATATTAATTGAAACTCTGGGGAAAACTGATTCAATTTTAGGCATCTTTTGGACAGAACAGTATGACCACAGCAGCCTAAATGTCAGATTCTCATTGATACAGGTATCTAAACCCAAATGTTTTTTGAAACCCAGTTTAAAGTCCAACCATGAAGAAACACGTGAGATTCTGATAACTTCTGGAGGATCCTGAAGCATCTTCAGGCAATAGAAGAGTAAGATCTGGACTTTAGACAAAACTATAAATTATTCTTAAATGATTATTTCTTCTGAGTTAAGAACATACAAAAATATGTTGAATAATTCTAATTTTTTTCCATTTACTTTTTGAAACCTATTACAACATCCAGGCTGTAGAGCAGAACCCACCAGCCTAATTGCTTATTTTAGGCAGAATTTTACATTTCAGAAACATTTTAGCAAAAGCAGTTGAAATTACTGCCTTCTGAGAAATTGCCATCCTTTCAAAATGCTGTGATGAACACAGATGTAACCTTATTTTATTTCTACTTGGGATAATTAACTAGGAACCTCTCTCCCTCACCTTAATCCAGTAGCTAGAGGCAGAGCAGCTACATCTGCCCATTTTTCACCAGTTAGGAGAACCACAGCACTGATCTTCCTTCATGCTACTGATCCCCTGTTCCTACAGCTGAGAATGTCAGAGAAATCTGGATGGACAGATGGACCAAACACTGAATTGTGAACGACCTTTCAATTAGCTGACAGCAAAGGGATCCCTGTTCCTGTGTTCACAACCAAAAATAAGGTGTTACATGGGTTACAGTAACAGTAGGGTGGAAATTCAGACCTGCCTAACCTTTCCCCATGTGTATATTTATTTTACAGCCTTGTTTTTTCCACAGTTGCCATTGGGTGTAACACCACAGCTGTCCTTGCTTGCTGGCAGTGTATTTTTATTCACTTATCTCCAACCTAGCAGTTATTTTTTTCCATCAGTGCTTAGTTTCCAGCTCCCTCACCCCGACCCCCTGCAAAGAAGAAAGAGGCTCCTCTTTTCACCTCTGAACTTAGCCCTTTCAGCACCTCCTGTGGATTGATCTGTGGTTTTAGACAATTCATTCCTCTGTCAATAGGGATTTCTTCCTCTCTAAAGCATGTCATGATCTCTCTGCTGGTGTGAGACTTCTCCATTGACCTTCCAAAGCAACACAAAATATCACTGTTCCATGTGGTGGCCTCTCAGTTTTCTCCTGTGTGATCTGGGAAATGCCATGTTTTCACACTGATAGGTAGAAGATTCAGTTGTTATTCAACCAATTGAGAGGTTTTGAAGGAGTCAAAAGACTGAAACTCCCTTTTCTATCACAGAACTGACTTCATGACCTTGACCATCTGCCATGTCAAGAAAGATTGGACCAGATGATCCTTGAGGTCCCCTCCAACCTGGTGTCCTATGATCCTTGAAATCACAAATAAAACCTTGGGTTCACAACCTCCCTCTTGCAATTTGCCATCTTCAAGGCTGAGAGAAGCAAGTTAACAAGAAACTTATCTCCAGATTGTTTTTGAAATGGTGGCCACCATCCTTAGCTTCTTGATTTTCCATCAATTATTCAAGAATTTAATTCCAAAATTGCAGAGTGAGCCATGAACAGCAGCCAGCCACCACTACCTTTGATAGTGTCCCCTTTCTTGGCCAACTCTTCTCTAAAAGAAAAGATAAAATCATGTTATAACTGATAGCAACAGTGGGTGAAACGTACTCCCAGTGGGGAAAGTTGAATTAGTGCTTTTCATTCCTTCTAATCCCCCTGAGCTATAACACCCCTCATGGAGGCTCTAGCAAGGTCAAAAGACTCCAGCTTGACACTAAGCTGGTGAGCCAGGTGGCTGGCAATATTCCTTGCTTCCAACCCTATTTTTGCTTACCTGCCATTTTAAAGCCATTTGTAAATATAGATCAGAGGGCTGACAAGCAATAGGATATGGAACACCTTGCAGGAAAGATTCTAGCAATAGAAAAAAAAGCTCTCCCTTGTCTCTGAACCTTCTCATCCTCTCGCAAGTGTTCTTTTATAGATGGAAAAAGCTGAAGCCCAAAGGCCAGTTCTTACCACACACAAAGCTCCACATAGGGAGATATTTTACAAAGTCTGGGATATGAATTCAAAATGCAAACTACAGCCAGCACTGACAGCTCTTCCAGTCAGTGAAAGCAAAGTTCCTGCAGGAGATGTTCCATAAGTACAAGTGTTTTGTGCTCAGCATGAATCTCTTGGTGGATCATTTGCCCAGCCTCTACTTTTAATAATAAATGTATACAGGGATGGTTTCTCTGGAGAGGTGGGATTCATTACAAATTCACTCTGCAGCTTGTCTCAGAACACTTTACCTCCATCCCTACACCTAAAAAAGGCCCCTTTCCAGAGGAGACTCTTTTTCCTAGAACCTGAGCAGAGAAAGGTATAGAATGTTGCATGAGATGCTTCTCAAAACTGATGTGAATTAAGCCTTCATCCTCCCATTGCCACAAGAAATAATTATAATTGCACAGAAAAAAGCTACAGACACAGGGGCTATTTTGCAAGCAAGTGAAAGATTGTTACAATATTTTATCCAAACAGATTTGATGTTTTTCCTTTTTAACTCCCATGCCCTGGCAAACTCCTTTAGAAAAAAAGGTCTAATCACAATGTGGTGAATTATCTTTCCAACAAAGCTTTGCGCAAGAGTTTTTTGGGTCCCAAAATTCCAGTGAAGGTGGACACTGACAAAGACACACATAGAAAAACAGCCCTTCACTACCTGTAATTTTTGGTATTTAATGATCTGTTCTAGAGTCTTCATCCATCTCCCTGGCATGAGTGAAGCCTCGCTGGCCCCCAAGCATTTCTGTAAATTCCACCTGTAATGATGAATTATTTGCAGTATTGCATACAAACCCCTATGGCTTTGACAATTCACTGTAATAAATTAGGCACTGATTGGATTTTCCCCTGCATTTATGCAGCTTAATGTTATCTAAGACAAGAAAAATATTCTTAATGTTATATTCTTAGTGTTATTTAAGACAATAAGACTGAGCAGCACAGTACACCTTCACAGAAATCAGAGATTTCCATGCAACAAGAGGATATTTTTTGAAAAATAAAAGTATATTCATTCTATGTGATGCCACTTTGTCAAACTACATCCTGAAAAAACAAGATTCATGAGTAATAAAAAAGAAATTTAAACATTTCTGTTGAGCATCTACCCAAACTTCTGGTCAATCCACAGGTACTGGATGAGCTCACAGCCCAAAATCCAGCAATAATCAAATATATTCAGCCAGGCACGAGCACTGGGACTGTGTTCTTAATTGTGGCAGTGAAGAAAGTGCCAAGTATCCATTAGGAATAGGTTTTTTTCTTTTTTAAGAAAACCTAAATAGACTTGATTCAGCAAACTGATGCATTCACCAGATGTAATCCCTAACCAATGGATTATATAGGCAGTGTTCAATGCATAATTCCGATCTGCTCTTTTATTTTAAAGAGAATGAAAAGGATCAGGTCTATTTTTAACTTCCTGGAAAGTTTAAAAATAAAGAGCAGCTTTCAATAATGCATTAAACAGCAGGTTTCAGCCTCCCTATAAAATGAGCTTGTGTGTGTTGAAAGGGTGAAGTCCTGCAGCTTCTGCTCCCCTCACCTCAACTAAGAGAATTAAGAGGAAGATTTGGGCTGATAAAACAAGATGTGTGTGACTAGATTTAGGGGATGGCACTCTCTTAAGCATTCTGGAGCTTAGTTCCCATTCAGTTTAAGAAATTTTAGGTTTTGGGAGCAAAACTACATATAAGCATTTAGCTGGATGGGGACCTTTGGAATCTCCAAACCTGAGGGCTTGGGTTTATAACAGACAGATCATTTTATAACCTCACTTTGATCACTCTCAGCCACCAGTAGCCTTGATTAGTATTTAAATTATCCTGAGGTGTTGCAGTGACTTGCTTGAGTACTAATTACCACAATTAAGCAAACTTTCCCCTGCTCCACAGCACTTTCTCCTTTTCCTTCACTTCAACAGCCTCCTACTGGTAGAACAGAGGCCAAATTTGGCTCATTGGACTACAGCTGGAATAAGGAAAGACAATCCCAATTGGAATTACTATGAATTAAAATGATTGGTACTACTTTTATACCCCTCTGGTGACTGGCACATCCATCTTCCCCATACCCAAGGATGGGAAATACTCCTATAAAAAAATACCCCAGTAAATTTAGCTGCTGAAAAGCCAGTAAGAGCTCAGCTTTTATTGGCACTCTCCTCTGGCTTCCTTTCCCCCCATCCCATATATTTTAAGCACCAGCTTCTATACATATTGGTACCTTATGCTTCAGCACTTGCACACTGTAAATAGAGAAGACTTTTAACCTAGGGCTCAGTCCAGATCTTTTCCCCCCTCCCTCAGTATTTTTAAGGAGAAAAGGTCAGAGTATTCCAGTGAACTGACGCACTCTGTCTAATTTATACAGCAAGAAGCTTAAATTTGTGCGTCATTTGACCATTTTCCATTTGTTCATGTTGAGATTAAGAGATGGGCTTATTGTTGAGCTTATAGTTGAAATTACAACTAAGAGGGGGGGAGAGAAATAAAAAAAAAAGATAGAAAAAGGGTTATAGGAGATCAGTAGCTGCAGCTGGGCTTTGATTTATTGCTGCCCAGTCATGGCAATGTAAATTAGAAAAAAATGGGAAAAAAAAGCAGCTCATAGGGATTGAGAGAAGCCAAGTAATTAACCATTTCTAAGGTAAAAGGTTTCCAAATGGAACCAGGGGGGGCTGGGGTTTGCTGCAAGCAGTAACAGCTTGTTTAATTGCCAAAAAGCATCTGTGACAAGGGAGTGGTATGCAGCTGCAAGAGCCAGGGTGAAAACCCCAGCCTCGACAGCAGAAATCATCTGTAAAGCTGAGGAGTCAGCATATTTCATACTCCTCTGTCACCTCTGGGGTGGGCCAGATGGCAGCTTCATGCACCCTCCAGGAGACAGCTCTTCCCTTAGGTATCACCCCCAGTGTTTCTTCCCAGCTATGGAGAGAAGTTTTAACTGCACAAATGAGTTCAGAATCAAAAACTAAGTCAATACATATTGAGTTTGGCAGCAGTGCAGGCAAGTCTGATAGAAAAAAAAATAATAAAGAGCTGCCCAATGAATGGGTGTTTGTTTGCCACCCTTTATTCCAGCAAGTTATTGAGAGTGTCCACACGTTTGCACTCAGTGAACACCAAACCCTGAGCTGATGTGAGCACAAATATTTCAGCTGAAGTTCAGGGAACCATGGAAATCTCTACAGATAAAGGAGTTTAAAGACCTTTTCCTTCTAGCAGCATCACAGAGCTTCATCAGTTTCCAGTAAAATAGGAAAGTCTAGAGAATGCTGTAACTCTTATTTCTTACCCTATTTTTATTTTGTATATGGTGTGAAGCCCAGATTGATTAGTATTTACATGATGGTGGTAAGAAGGGTAACAGATTTGCTGACATTTTCCTGGAAGAACTGTTGCTATCTATAGCATTTTCCATCTTCATCTGGGATATTTTTATGGGGCTGCAGACAGATGGATTTTCTAGTAAGGTGAAAATAAGAAAGTTGTTATTTAAATAATGTATTTCCATGGTGTGGCAAATCACTAATACCATAACATTCTGCTCAAGCTGAATTTATTTCTCATCTTCAAATAGCCTCTAGTCGTGGAAAAAGCAAGAAATTTCACCCTTTAAGTTTGCAAACACTCAAAAAGGGGGGAAAAAAATGACAAATTTTGGTGCCAAACACTGCTCAAGCTGCTTGTGACAGCCAGTCTCCAGGCAGGGTATGTATTTTGCTATATAGAGAAAGATTTATTATGAAATATCCATTAACAAACCTTTTTATAACAATGAAAAATAGTTGACATTTTCCAGAGCAGCACCATTCTTGAACTGATGTACCAGAAAAATAGGAAAATCAAGCTGCAGGGGAGACCAGAGCATCTCAGTGCTTGAAAATGTGCAAACTCAAACAGGTCACCTGAGCAGGAAACTAAACTCCAAGAACAATCCAACACTTCTGGTCTCAAGACAAGGCAGTGACTGCAATGGGGCTTTCACTGCAAGTGACAGACATGCTTAAGTCTCTCCAACTGGG
Organism: Turnix velox; assembly: GCA_013400935.1. Lineage (NCBI taxonomy): Eukaryota > Metazoa > Chordata > Aves > Charadriiformes > Turnicidae > Turnix > Turnix velox. Next base: position 26,414 of record VZTY01006816.1, on the reverse strand, counting down.
CCAGTTTCTCCACAAAAAACAAGCTCTGCCCCTTCTGAGGCCCACACACTAAATCCATGTGCACAATTAATTGATCTTCACATGCTCCATCAGAAAACACTTACTGTGGTGTATCAGCAGCTTTTAGATATGTTNCCACCCTCACTGGAAAGAATTTCTTTCTTATGTCTAGTCTAAATCTATCCCCCTCTAATTTATATCCATTGTTTCTAGTCCTCCCATCCGATATTATGTTAAAAATTCCTTCCCCTGCCTTTCTGTAGGACCCCCTCAGGTACTGATAAGTTACTATGAGGTCCCCTCTGAGCCTTCTCTTCTCCAGGCTGAACAACCCCAACTCCTTCAGCCTGTCCTCATAGGGCAGTTGCTCCAGCCCTTTGATCATCTTCGTGGCCCTTCTCTGGACCCTCTCCAACAGCTAGACCCTCTCCAATGTTAGAAGTGGTCTTCACAAGCACAAGAGATGATCTACATCCACATGAATATGATTTTCTTTGGGTGATACCACACTAAAACCAAACAAAATTGTGCTGTGCCACTTCCAAGTTAAAACTAACGCTCAATCCTACAGGTCCAACTCATCTGCAGCAAAGCAACCCATAGACTTCCAACCTCTGGAGTATTGAGAAGAGTTGTTAAGATAGGGAAGTAATTTTAAGCCAATTTTGAAGCAGCTGTCTGAGACAGAGACAAATTATTACTACCTAGCTCTAGCACAGCATTTCTCTACTGAAGACCTCAAAGTGCTGACAGAACAAGTTTAATCCAAGTCTCTCCATCCCAGTTTAGCATCTCCAATGTCAGACCACCTGGATTCTAGCTCTGGCTGGATAAGAGAGACCTCTTGAAACTCACACTGGGAACAAGTTTCACTTCTACCCAATACACACAGGTAAGAAAACAAGAAAATGAGGCAAAACAAAAGCCTTGATGAGGCAGCTCATTAATTATGACGACAGATAAAGCCCATGTCTGTTTAAAGCTGTCTTTCCCAATGACAGCTAGAAGAACCCAGCAGCATCCCTGTGCTAATGATTCTTTCTATTACAAGGCAAATTTACGAGCCTTTGCTCAGATGAGGAGTTTTAGAGCTTTTGCATTTGGCCAGGAACACACTCGGGCAAAGCAGATAAAGTTTAGTGCCTAAACCCATGAAGATTTAGGAGTTATTATGACACAAAACACATTGTGCCAATTTTCCAGCTCCAGCAAAACACACGAAATGTCATTGTCTTTCTAAGAAGAAAGGATCTATTCTTGTTTCCTTTTTTTATTGACTGAGGGAGATTAAGGGTAATCTCACTAAATCCTCAATCACCCCACATGATACATGCTTTTTGGACATTGCTGTGTCATTCAGAATATTATATTCACTAAGAGAAAACTCTTGCTCTATTCATCCCCCATTTTTTTTTGTCTCTACATCCATTTTCAAAACATCACACCCTCCCCATCACACCCTCTGCTTTTGCCACCTAGTGAGACCAGCTTAAATTTGGCATTGAAGCCCAGGGTGGCCAGAGCCATCATGTTTTACTTTAAACAGTTAGACAGGTCCAGAAAGGACAGCAGCCAAATGCAAGACATTTCCTTCCTGCTTTGGCTTTGGGATAGAAAGACAAACCAAGCTTGCCAAAATGGATTAATTTTCCTTCTCCCCTCTGCTCTTTCCCACCTCCCAGTAAGGAAAAAAAAAAAAGTTCATAAAATTTGAAAACTGAGTGGCCAAAACATAACAGGTATGAAAAAAAACAAACAAACAAACAAAAAACCACAACAAATACTTAAGAGAAATCCTTTTCAGCTCCACAACCCTGAAGTCTGATTTCTTCTGGAAATTTGACAAAGATAAAACTTGCTGGAAACACACACACGAGATGGCAACATCCCTGTCCATGGGGCATTTACTCACTGCTCTGTGATCTGTTCAAAAGCAGCTGGCAGATGTGATTTCTGCACCAAAGACTATTTTATTCCTGAAGTTGCTGGGAACTAGTCAAAACCACAGTGGAGTCTTGCTGAGAGGTTGGAGTAAAACTCAGAAGGTGAAGTATAAAGAAGCTAGTTCCTCTAATATTAAGTAGGTTTGCTGAAGCCACTCTATTCTAGGAATACTACATTATCTACCTCTACATTTGGTACCCAGAAAAGGGAAAAGTTCAGCTAATGAGTTAATAAAAATGGAAATATTTAATAAAGTTTATTAGCTGCTCCCTGAATGTCTGCTCTAATGGTAATGGGGCCTTTTTGTTGTCTCAGTTCATTTCTGGATGGGTTTCTGAAAGCAGCAATGAAGTGGGATGCTAAAAAGGGCTTTTTCTACCTCCAGAGGAACATGCCCATCTGAGCAAAGATGCACTGAAAGATTTAGGGAAGCACCATCCCAAGCTGGTAAGTTGAATTCATCCCATCAGTGATTTAAAACTTAATAGTTTAAGAGAACCAAAAACAAGCCTTCCCCATCACACTTTTCCAAAGCTGACAAAGAGGGAGAAACTCTGGAGAAGAAAATTATTAGCACCAAAAAGACTTTATCCCAGCGTTTCCTCTCTTAGAAATATTTGAGCCAAGCAACCTGTGAAATCCATCAGGGTGTCCATTGTTCCCTAAAACCCTTTTTATGAATAAAAAAAGTCACCCTGCATGTACAAATAGTATGAAGTGCAAGACAGAGTGAGTGTTTCAAAGCAGAAGAGCCAAATTCTACCTCCACATGTTATCCCATGAACACCATCACCAATGGAAGTTTCACTGAAGTTTCCAAGCTTAGAATTTTTACCCAAGCAGCTAGAAATTTGCAGTTCTTATTTTAACAATTGGTATATTTATGTAAGTAATGATGGCACAATCTCTCCTTGCTTCTAATTAGAAAAAATAATTAGAATGAGAATCCTAATGCAGCAGCAGTGCCATGAGCTCGCTGCTTGCTTCCATTAATTGGAGCCTGGCACCAAACCAATAGAGACTTTCCCATCACACAAAAAAACCCAGTAGTACAGAGCCATTTCTAATAACTTTCATTCAGCATACAAAGTAAATTCTGACTATTTAATTGGAAATGATGTTTTTTAATAGGGGGCTGGTTTTTGTAATTACTATTAAAACCCAAATGTCCCTCTCTCTGCCTTTCACTAATGGTGTTCTTTCGGATTACTGTCTTTTTATCAGTTGTATTTTTTGATTCTCATAGAACCCAATTTGCTGTTCCCAGGTATTTCAAACAGAACACACTGTGCATTGTTCAAAAGTAATATTATTAGAAATGTGTCTGGATACACTGTGCTGCAATTTTTTTATTTCTTTTTTAGAAAAATCTGAAGATTCATGTTCTCAGAATCTGACTCTATATTATTCAACAACTTTTAAAATATTTAGAGACAAGAACCACTGCTCAGATTCCAAATAGCCCTTATTGGCTCAAAATTTCACCATTTTCTATCCTCATCCATCCTTGCCTAGCACCAAAACCCAGGTAATGCTTTATATGACCCCTGGTTGAAGGGAAAAAAAAAGAATCACTGTGGATTTATGGTAATGTAGTTTTGCTTATTGCATTTTGTCTTCTACTTGGAGAGAAAAAGTGCATTGTTGGGGGTTATTGCAAGAGCAGCAGCAGAATTTGTATCTTAGAATCATAGAATGGTTTGGGTTGGAAGGGACCTTCAAGATAATCTAGTTCCAAACCCCCTGCCATGAGCAGGACACATCTTGTGTCCCTGCACTCCCACATCTGCCCCAAAGCCATCCCTCACCTTGGAATTCCAAGCTTTTGGGGACAACTACTGCCCTTTTTGCTTGATCAGCAAGAAGATGACTTTAGCATCACCTCTAGAGCCCCAAAGCAGGGGTAAATGATCAGTCACAACCCTAATAATCATCTTCATTCCACCTATTGCAGAGTCCTGCACCATGACTCAGGCAGAGCAGACTCACACCGGCCTCCAGCTGCCTGCTAAGATGCTGAACAGAGCCAGGACTGCTGGCCATTGAAGGATTAATGTAGAAAAATATGCCAGAGTTGGAAAACCACTCAGTACTTAACTGAAATATCAGCAAGAAAATTGCTTTAGAAGATACATGGCTGGATTCCTATTTGTCTTTCTTTTCTATTAAAAAAAACCCCACTAATAAAATAAAAGGCAGCTCTAAGACTTCAGGCACAGAGGAGGAAGCTGAACTCAAGCTCTCTTGCCCAAACCAACGTGCTCTTTGGAAGAAAATCTCCTATGTCAGCAAAAATTAATTTGCACAAGTGAGAAAGCAAAATTTTTTGTGTGCAGGCTGCAGTGAAAACAACCCAAGGATGGCAAGATTTCTCAGAAGAGAAGGGAAAGCATAACAAAGTGACAAAATATGAGCGTGAGAGGATGGAGGAAAAAGGTGACAGCAGATAAGGAGCTGTGAGAGTGAAAGAATTACAGTCCAGGGAAAACTTATGGGATGTGATAAGGCTTCGTGAGGTGGAGTCAGAGTAAAATTTGGGAAGGGAAGAAAATGTGAACACTGATAAATGCTTTGCATTTTGTTCTGAATCCCCTCCCTGTGTATTATTCCTTCTTTTAAAGGGCTCAGCAAGCAAGTTCCAGCTGTGACCTACTCTCCAGACTCAGAAAGAGCAAGGCAAGAGCCCACTCCTATAGGAGGTGACAGGAGGATGCTGTCGCCCACTACCCAACCACCTGGCATCTGGGTCAGACATCATCCAACTCGGGCACCACTGCCTGATTTCATCCCAGCTTAGTAACTAGCCCAGATGTTTACAACACGTTACAGAAGAGGGGACCACGTGCCTCAAATTGGTGGAGTGTGACAGTGGGGCTGGCTTTATCCTTTATCCTCTGCCATTTGACTTCCTCTCTGAGCCTGCCTAGCTGTGTCTAAACCCTAAAAACCAAATGAAATTACAGTGCAGCTCATTACAGGCTTGTGAGTTTAATTATTTGAGCCATCCCCTGCCCTCTGGCAGCTTAGCCTCCTCTGGCCAAGCCATCCCTTGGGAACCCTCCAGTGTAGGATTGGTAGAGATCAGTATCATTAAACCAAGTTACAGAAAAGAGCAAAATCACCCCCCCAAAAAAATTGCTTTTCAAATTACCTTGCTGCTGTACATCCAGCAGAAGGGGGAAAATGGGTATGTTATTTTGTTTTTATTTCCAGGGAAGATAAAAGCCAGGTAAAGCAGAGCTGACCCTGCTGCAGTCCCTGCAGAAGTTTGTGGCTTCTGTGCCCTTTATTTCTGCCTCTGCTCATACATTTTGGATGAGGTAAGTGGCCAGAGAATACTGTTTAAAAGAAATCCAGACTCCAAAGTTGCAAAAGGCTTCATTTCACACTTAAATTTGAGGCAGGAATGAGCCTGTGACATGAATTAACTGTGAAAGGAAGAAAAATCTAAACACCTGATGGAAGGGAAACAACTCAAAATCCCAAACTGCTGCCAAACTCTGCCAGCAAGTGAGCAACTGGATTAATTCAGTAAGGACAGGCACACAGCAGACCATAAGCCATGCTAGTAAAATGACTTATAAGCACAGAATTAATTTGCAGGAAACCAGGAAGACATGTCACCTTTTTCCACATGAGGCTTTTGATGCAAGCTGTATCTTTATGATTAAACCAGATATTTCCAGCCATAAATCTCAATCCTTTAAAAATAATAAGGTAGAACATATTCTTTTATCAAAGTAGCAATATCATGAGTTGTAAAGTATATATTTGGTCACAGGGGAAAATAAATCATATGACAAAGAAAGAAACTATTTGAGAAGGAACATGCAGGCTCTCCAAGCAGAGCAGCATGAGCTGCCTCCTCTTTGGAGTCATCCTGACTGGTCAACAACAAACCAAGCCAGCAGATGCTTATTTTCCATTTTAACTTTTATGGTGTATTAGATTTGGTCACCTTGTCTGGCACCAGTTATGAAAGAAGCATTAAGAAAACATCTACAGAGGGGCAATTCCATTTCAACCTTCATCAAACAACAACCACCACCATCCCCCATGCCAGCTAGCTGGCCACAAGCCTGCTATTTAATTAATAATAATAATAAAACTCAGAAGAAATAGTTCTGGCAGAGTCTCAGATGTCATGCTCACATTTATATCCTGACTTACTACAGCTCAGCACTGAGGTTGTGGTTGCTTGATTAAGAAAAATGTTATCATAAAGCATAAAATACCCAGACAGAACCTGCAGAAGGAAGAAGTGAAAGAGATCACCTGTACCTGGCTAATAAGAAGCAAGGATTGTGGTAGAAAGAACAAGGATGTAATTTTAAACCCACTCCAAGTTATCTGGTTTATTAAAACCAGTTCTTAACTGCAGGTTGATTCACCAGGAAAATAAGTTGAGGGTCAGCATCTTCAGAAAGGCCTTAGCCTAGGAAAAAAAAAAAACCAACAAGAAGAGGTGAAAATTACTAAGACCATTTCAAACATCCCAAATTGGCCATTTCCTATCACCCCTGTAACAGGCAGGGTTTTGGTTTCTCCAGCCCAGAGCTATGGAGAAACACGAATCTCAATAAACAAGTAAAGAAAAAGCAAGTTCAAAGCAGAGATCAGGAAACACTCGACACGACCATAAATATTTTATTGAGGCAGAATTGCTGTTTCATTCAGGAAATTATTTGATACCATCAAGAGCTGATTAAGAGTTGGAAGTAGAGAAGGGACTGGGCAAGCCAAATAATTACTCTAATTGTCAGAACTGGTTGACTTCATCCAGATCAGTGGCTGCTGCACAGAACTTTAAAAAAAAAAAGAAAACAAAACACTGTTGGTTTTATTTGCACATGTACTAATTCAACACAGAAAAGGGCTATGAGTAGGCACATACCTGCTGCCAGGATGGTCTGGGATGTCAAAGCAGCTCAGGGGCCTTAAAATAGTCCCTATAAATTTCATAAGGAGACAGTTTTGGCTCCTTGGTTTTAACATCCTCCAGCTTCTACCTCAATATAACATGAATCAGAAATGGTTACATCACTTCAATACAATAATTCTGGACATTTTGTTCATATTTCTGCTACTCAGCCTATTTTCATTGTTTGCCATCAAAGACTTGCAATAGAACTTCATTATTTTGAGGACTGTGGGAGGGCAAACTACAACTTCTGCTTCTAGAAATTTGTTTTCCTTATTCTTTGCTTTTTGTTGTAGCAGCCACTGCAGTATTTTCTGTCCACTCCTATTAACAGCTGGTGTGCAATAAGCAAAGTGATGCAAAATGGCAATGCACCAGTTACCACCAGTCTGCCTTCCTGCAACAATAGGGGGGAGCAGAATCATAGAATTATAGAATTGTTTGGGTTGGAAGGGACCTTAAAAATCATCTAGTTCCTCCCACAATGATGCATTGGTTGCATTGTCATCAGTAATAAGTTTTCCTATATTCAGCATTTGCATTTATTCTCATTTTCCCTTCTTCCTGTGGACAAAAAACTCTCAAAATGTGCATTTTGTGAATTATTTAAAGTTTACAGAGAAAAGACACTGGCAGTGTTTTCCAGTCTGTGCCTCTGACCCTCTGTCTGAGAGGGGGAATGATAGTCCTCACTACCTCAGCTATTCATTGTAATAAATTTGAGGGTTGATTCCACACCTTTTAAGCTTTGAAAATCCTACAGCAAGAGAGGAGAGTCTCTTGATATGCCACATCCACCATCTTTCATTGCACAGGATGAAGAAGTAATTTTCAGGCACAAAATGAGTCACTAACTGTTCCTCAGCAAATGTCAGTGTCTGTTTTCCTGGTCCCTTTATCAAAGGTAAATATCTAAGAAAAGAATTAGAACTTTAGCTTATCCTATGTATTTCTAACCAGCCAAAAGTGGAGCATCTACTCTCTGGAGATGCTTCTCTCTCAATTTGCCAGGACCTACAACTGAAACAGCTTTTGGTGACTCAAATTTAGCATCCAGGCTGAATGGATTGTAGCATCATCACCCCATTCAGGCTACCCCAAATGTGGTCACCTGTCCACTCTGCAGAGAGGGGACATCCCAAACATGCCCACCACAGGTCTAACCTTCATCCCTCACATACCTGGCAGGAAGCCTGGTCACAGCATCAGCTCCTCAATGTGCATTTGCCATCAAACCCAAAGTACAATGGGAAAAGACTAAGAAAATCAACTGGTGATGAATTTCCTGGTGTTTTTAATCCTGTACATGAGATCATTAAGCTACAAAGAGAACCATTCCCCACATGGATGGGGATGATGGTGCTTGGCTGATCACGACTCCTTCCAGTAAAATTAATTAAAAGCTGCCATTAAAAGAAATATCAGCAGCTTTCCCTGTTGCGTTGTTTGCAGGAACAGCATTATTAGGGATAATGAATCACAAGAGGAGGAACGTGGGTGCCTTCAGAGTTTCCAGAGGAATTCCAGGAGTAATTAGTGCCAATATCAAGAATTGCTAAAACAAGGTGCTGCTCAAACCTGTGAGTAACTGTAATTATACACAAGCAGCTTGGAAACTAAGACAACACATCCTAAGTGCCACCCTCATGAAGTTAAAACAGTTCTGTTTTCAAACACAGAGGCATTAACAGATGTGGAAGGTGAAAATCATGGGCTATATTAATCTCTATGTATTTCATCACCTGCAAGACAGTTTGTAACAGCACTTGCTCAGCATGTTGCTTCCAGACAGATTGTATTTGTTTCAAGAGAAAATGCAGAAGAAATAGCCCAGATTTAATGTTTGCTAGCCTTTTTCACTCTGCCCATTCCATAAAGTTCCCAGCTCCCAGTTGCAGGTTGGTGTCTTTTGTGTCTTATTACTGCAGGTGACAAATTTTTCATAAATCTAATTTTAAAAATTATTCCAGGGAAGTACAAGGGAAAAAGAACTATTTCCCATATGTACACTCATGTTCGTGAGCATGACTGCATGTACCTTCACACAAGCTTCTCCTAAGAAGAACTAAATTCCCTTAAATTAAGGCTGTCACTTCCAGCTCCTGGAAATGGGCAACAGAAGGTTCTTGGGAGCATCATGGTAGCTTTTGGGAGGGTGAACACAACCAGTACCCTGGCAGAGAGTCAGAGAGACCAAGGGATGTTCTGGGAAACACTCCACAAAGCAGCACAAGGTTAATAAGTGGCTCCTATTTAGATTTCCCCAACTCAGAAGGCTTTTGCTGCCAACTGCTACTTCTTACATCACAGCACAGAGGGTTTTTTTCCCCCCTCCATCCTACTGACATTTACAGTATCATTATGATTCCCCAAGTGGACATTTTCAGATGCAATTTATTATATTCTCTTTAACTCTACAGAGTTACAGAGAGCCCTGGGACATTCCCTGCCATGCAACATTCCAGTAACTAACACAGGGATGGATGACTGTAAAAGACAACTATAAAGTGATGCAGGAAGGAGCAAGATATGAACTTATCACCTATCCTATCAGGCTGTGGTGCAGCAACCCTTTTATTTTCAGAACCACACAAAAAGACAGGATGTTTACAAATAGCTTCCAAAATATTAACAGAAATTTGGGAGTAAGATTGTTAAGGACCAAGGTGGCCCCAGGAGAATGAGTTGCACCAAAGATGAATAACAGCTCAGCACAGGGGTAAAAAAGAGCTTTCCATCCTCATCCTTCATTTCTAAATCCATTTTCTATAAGAACAAAATAAGAACAGGCAGGATTTTGCAGACCATAGGGCAGACCACTTTGTTTGAGGGTTTTTTTTTGGCTTAGGCTAAACATTTGGGAAGCTGGAACTGGTGAATTCTTTTTCATTCAACACAAAACTAAGCCATCCTCTTGATTTCTACTACTTTAAGTCTACTATTAAGTTAACAGACAAAGGACAAATGAGGTTCCTATAAATTACAGTTATTTGGAGCTGGAAGGACCCAGATTTTCATCTTCCTCTTGCATTCTAGTTATACTTCAAAGGAAAAAAGCTGTTGTAGCTTTCCACTGGAGAGCCCCACATTGCCTTGTGATCCAGGGAAATGAGCACAGAGGGCAAGACCATGGAACACAATAATAATGTAAAGCTGGTTTATTAATCCTGAAGTCAAAGCTTGCACTTTCACACCCCAGTTCATTTGGGTTCAGAGAAATCCAGAGTCATAAAGTGGCAGTAAACGATGGTGCTTCCTGACAAATCAACCCCAGGAAATGCAGGAATCCCAGTCATCAGAATCCTACACCTCACCGGATTTCCAGCACAAAACAGGCAGTAAATTCCTTTTTTTTTTTTTTCTTCTTCTGACAAATGAATGCCAGCTCTGCAACAGCTTGCCCAGGAAAGACAAATATCCCCACTGATGGAAAGGAACAAGGAAAACATCTGTGCTTCTGATTTACATTGTCTCCTGATTAATTATTTCAGCCTCCACCGGGTAAGTTACAAGAAAATTATTTGGCCTTCATCAAAGCCATTAATACCTTCAGGTAAAACCTGACAAAGGATTTTGGTCAGCATAAAAATCACAGAGCCATTGGAGAGCCCATGACCTCTGAAGATGACCCAGTCCAACCTTGCTCATGCACTTTATCCGAGTGTAGAGTTTTGGTTTTTATCAAGTACTCTGAAATTTTTTTTAGCTAAAAAAAGCAAAAATCTGTCTTTAGAATGATGGAAAGAAATAGTGTGGCCAGTGATAACCAATAACTAAACACCCTTAACAATAATATGAGTAACAAGCTCATTATCTTTTTAAAATGATGCAGTTAATTGACCACTCAAGCCAGTTATGTGCCATGTTATATCCCCTTTTCCATAAAGTGAGGATCATCCCTCACAGAAAAAAAAAGCAATTCTATATACAGAATTGTTCATACATGAAAGTCATCCTGAACAGCTTCTGCTGTACCAATTCTTATTTAAAAAAAAAAATAACCAAAGGCAGCATGACATGAAGTGCACACCCAGTAATCAGGTTTGACTGGGGAGAAAAGCTTTGAATTACATTACAAAATGTTCTACTCCCCACGTGTCCTCAGCAGAGGCTTGAAATGGCTGCACTGAAAATGCAGGTCAGGCACAGAGCCTTTTCTCACCTTCCCACTTGCCTCAACCTGAGCATCAGCTACTTCCACAAGACTCTATGGACACCTTGCTGCATTGAGCTGGATCAGTGTAAAAAGAACCAAATGAACTAGTGAAAACACTGGTCTGCTCAGAAAAATACCCCAGCCTTGGGTTATAGATGATACTTCTCTAAACATGCATGAAATTTGTTTTAATTCTATAAGCTTTCAGATGGAAGGAGAATGAAGGACATTGAGCTGTTGCAGTGGGTCTAGAGGAAGACCACGAAGATCAAAGGGCTGGAGCACCTCCCTTATGAGGACAAGCTGAAGAAGTTGGGGTTGTTCAACCTAGAGAAGAGAAGGCTCAGGGGGAAGCTCATCGTAGCTTCTCAATACCCAAGGGGCTACAGAAAGGGTGGGGTAGGACTTTTTAATAGGGTCCAGGATGGCAGGACTAAGAGGAATGGATGCAAATTGGAAGAGAGGAGATTTAGGATGGAGATAAGAAATTCTTTGCTGTGAGGGTGGTGACACTGGAAGAGGTTGCCCAGAGAAGTTGTGGATGCCCCTTCAATCCCTGGAGGTGTTTAAGGCCAGGCTGGATGAGGCATTGAGCAACCTGGTCTAGTGGGAGGTGTCCCAGCCCATGGCAAGGAGGTTGAAACTAGATGTTTAAGGTCCCTTCCAACCCAAACCATTCTATGATTCTATAAAAAGCAGGAAGCAAAATTATGCATATAAAAGGTGTCAAAAAAATTGAGTTAGGAGGGAGAAAGGGTAACTTTATGCTTCTTTTCTTCCCCAAAGAGACATGAAAGCTACAATGACCCCATGGGAGCAGTGCCAGAGATCCCAGCTCTGTCACAGCTCACCCTGGACCAGTGTTTGACCTCTGCTGGCTGTGGATGATGGGCTGCAGCCACCTCCAGAGTAATTTCCCAACTCTGAGGACAGCTAAAAACAGTGTCAGAGCATCACAGCAAATGAGCCCTTGAAATTAACACTTGTGGCAAGCTGGAGTTTAGTAGGAAATTTAAATCAGTGATAAGAGTTTATGTCCTTGGCCTGGCAGAAGCTGGCTGAGGCACAACATCTGTTTACTGACATCCAGGACTTCCAGCTTTTTTTTGGAGATGCTGGAAGTTCCCATTTTCATTTTTATTAAAACCTAGCCATGAAAAAGGAATTTCCCTGCACTTTATACATTTCTGAGAAATAAAAATGTCCTCACACCAGCCTCACGTGCTCCTGAGCCTTAACAAAGCCCACTTTTCCAATGAAGACCAATTCCAAGTGATTTACAATGAAAAACAGGAAACCAAAAGCCTCCTTTGTGATTACATCTTCTTAAAATACAGCACAAAGCACCTACGACTACGGAAGGCTTTTCTGCTGCCTTTGCCTTCTGACAAGCTATTATTTAATGACAGTAAGCATTAGAAATATGCTGGTGCTCTGGGATTTTTCAAGCAGACAAAAGCTTTTGAAAACTGCCCTTAAATCTTGTGTCCTGGACTCATTTGGGAATAAATCAGATCTGGGCAACACCCTCAGAATTGGCCCCAAACACAGACAGTTGCCAGGACAAGGCAGAAAGTTGCCAGTTTAGGACTAACATCCTCAACAGCATGAAGAGAAAGTAGAAAGGGTTATAGAAAGCAGTGGTCACTGTGCTGGGCTGTCCAGTTTTATCATAAAAACTACTCATTAACCTCTGGCAGCATCTCCTGTAACACCCAAGAACTTCCAAAAGTTCAGAAAAATACCCTAACTCACATCCTCAAGAGTTTAAGACATCCTCAAGAGCAGGAAGAGAAAGTAGGGTTATAGAAAGCAGTGGTCACTGTGCTGGGCTGTCCAGTTTTATCATAAAAATTACTCAATTAACCTGTGGCAGCATCTCATGCAACACCAAGAACTTCCAAAAGTCAGGTACTACCACAATGTAGAGAAGAGATGGATGAGGCACACTTCAAAGTCTAAAAATCACAAATTTCTAAACAAAACACAAACACAGGCACAGAGAAACATCAATACAACCAAGAGTGTGGACCAGAGTGACAGACAAGGCAGAGAAGAATTTGCAGCTCTGCATTTCTTGGTTTACTATGCAACATCAAGCACAGGATCATTACCCTTCTCAGCTGAGGTGCCCCCAGCATCACCTCTTTACATGGGAAAGGCCATATTATTCTAAGGATCTGTTTCAGTTATGTAGCTCAACTGCCCATTTATTTGTTGCTACGCTACAGAGCAAATATTTTTGCCATTTGGTTTGTTTAATCACAAGCTAAAAGCTACAGGGAAGTCATTCTCTGTCCTGATTTACTACAGGGAAAACCTAGCCTTCAAACCAGAGCTTGGCTTTGTGGGCAATTCCTAGAAGTTCAGCATGGAATATTCCATCCAGTGCCAAGCTTTAGGATTACCTTCAGGCAACATTCAGAGAGCAGGAAGGTGATGAAAATTCAACAAGAGCCATCCCAGGCACCATGTGAGAAGTTTTCTCTGATGCTTTCTACCTGGAAAAGCAGCAGCAGTGATGGGAATAGCAGACAGGAGCTGCACCAGCACTAGTGAGGATGTTCTTCACTGCAGAGCATCACAGCCACTTGCTCCATGATGACAGCACTGACAAATCATCAGAATTCACCATTTTTGTCACCAGCTGTACAAAAACACTCCCCACTTTCCACACTGAAGTTGTAATTAATGGGATTAAGGCTACTCAGCTACTAGAAGTGAAGGGGGTGATTGGTTTTTCCTACAATTTGGTTTTCAGCCAAGCCTTGGCTGACTTTTTTCCCTTTGTGGGTGAAGTGTTGTGCCCTGTGCTGCGTAATAGTGCCCCTTATGCAGAGCATTTCTCAGACAGGACCTCATCCACTTGCATCAGAGCACATTAAACTTGCTCTTAGTTCAAGAGAAAATTCATCAGGCTTTTCATTTTGATGCCAGAGAAGAGAAGGACCTTATGACTTCATGAACTCTGATGCTTCAGGAGAAAAAAAAAAATATGGAAAGAGTTCAACTCTTTGACTTCTAAGTTAACAGCAAATGTTTCCAGGAAATATGACAGACTTTAAACCAGAAAAAGAGAGTTGGCAAGGCATTTCTCTGCCTCCAATCTCACTTTGAGTTGTGTTCAACTTGACACAGAAACATGTTAAGGAATTTGACCTGCAGTATTATCCCTGATAAATGCTCTAGGACTGTTGCATTTGTTAGAAAAAAAAAATCACATACAAGGACAATAGTTATTAAAAATAATTATGATAACTGGGGGATTAAGGAAGAATTAAGAGCCCTTGCAGTAGTCATTACTCAACAAATTAGTGATCTTTTCACAAATCATCACAAAAAATAAAGCTGATAAAAATGAAGTAGTTTTTAACCACAGAGGCACTAAATCTTATCACACCAACATTCAAGCATCAAGAAGAACGTGCAACTTTCTGTAGAGGGATTTTCTTATTCCAGCTAAACTTAGTTTCAACTTGCTTTCTTATCCTCTGCATAATCTGTTCATGAGATCATTCTCTTCACCATTTGGTGAAATACACCTAGAAAAATCTCCTCCACTTGTGTATTTGCAACAATATTTATATAAAACAAAGCTATAACTTAAAGAAAGACCAGGGAGAGAAATACAAGAGCTTTTTGAAGCATGTCCTCCAAGGTTGGCTCAGGTAATATCTGCTTGGTAACAGCCATAGAATTTACATTCAGAAAAGCACATTGGAATATTTAATTTGTACCAAAGACTGAACTTCAATCAGTCATTCATGCTACCAAATAATAGACTTGGGTTTGAATAAGCTGGTGTTTAGCCAACACACATTCCTCTCCTGGAGTAATACCCCAGCCTTTGAGTATCTTTTGCCCTTGGCAACCTGTTCCAGAATATAATCAATAAATTGCATTAAAAATGTGCCCAGTCTCTAATTTCAATTTGTAGGGCTTCATCTCCCAGTGAAAAACTATGTGTTCTCTGGCAGATTAAAAAGGCCCTTAAGTACCAAAATTCTCTCTGAAAGAGAAAATGACTACATTTAAATCACCTCTCAATCCTTTTTATTAAGCTAAACAGAAAACCCTCAGAGCACTTTGTCCTGTTCTCCTGGTGATTTGGGTGTCTTGCACTTTCCATTTTAAACACATTATCCAAACGTAATAAAAATTGAAGTGGCAACAATAAAAGGCTGCCTGATCAATCCCTCTTCACTGCCAAGCTTTGCAAAGCTGCAATAGCTCTGGTGAAATAAGATTTGTTTTAAACTAATACACAGGACAGTGTGAAGCTTTCTAAAAAAGGGAATTATATCTGCTGTACAAGAGCACAAATTAATTTAAAATGGTCCCAAATGCGGTCAGAAGATAGTGGCAATGATCAGTGCTCTCTGATCGATCACTGCCTGTCTCATTTTTTTACTCTTTCACAGCCTCTCTGGATTATAAAATGAAAAGGCAATTTGACTGACAAGGAATTTGAAGCCCCCACCATCCTTCCAACCCAATTTGGATCCTTCTCTACCCACCAAGCACCTGAAAATCTACTCTGGATTTTACCCTTTGCAGGTGACCCCAGTCCCTGGATTGGCACTTGGATTGGCATTTTCAAGCCTTTTCTTACAGTAAGAACCTCACACAACTCCATCTANTTTGCAGGTGACCCCAGTCCCTGGGATCTCAGCTCCTGGATCTCATAAGGAAAGCTCTTGGATTGGCAGTTTCAAGCCTTTTCTTACAGTAAAAACCTCACACAACTCCATTTCTTATCAGTTGCTGCTTTGACATCCTAAAAAATACCCTGATTTTTTTTTCCCCTTCCCCTCCTGGGTTAAAAGAAAAAGTGAAACTGAATTGCTCTGCCTCTTTCCCCAACTCAGCACTGACAGATGCTCTTCCCTCAGTGCACTGAGGAAATGTCAGACTTGGTTTTGAAGTTTTCCCATAGATTCAGTTATTTTGGTGCTGGAGAAACTGCTCTGTGGCAGTAAATCTGATGATGGAAGATGACCACTGGGTCCTAGCAAAAGTGACCTCTGGAAAGAAGCATTTCTCTTGTGTTTTAAAACTTGCAGGCTCCTTCCAAAAAAAGGAGAGGGATCAAAGTTTAAAGCTTTTTAAAAATGCCTTAGTTATCCACAATCTTTTCATTCACTTTGTATCTTTCTAATGCAGCTTTACAGCATTCTATAGGGTCTAAGAAACCTAAGAAAACCCTGGGCCAAATCTCTCTATTCATTTGAGGAGACTCTCTGAACATCCAAACATGTATTTTGAAAAGAAGCAGCAAGGTTTTTTGTGTTAAAATATCACCCACCCCATAAATCAATGCTACACTCCCAATATGGGGGGGGAGGTTCCAATTAAGAGATACCAAAGGGCACAAAATTCAGCTTATCTCTAACTCACTTCAGCCAGAGCTTTGGCAACTGTACCCTGAGCTGATGGAATCCTATGGATGACACAGAGTTGGACAGAGTCTTTTGGGAAGGAAGAATGCAAGATTAATATTTTTTCCACCCCTATAAAACATGAGCTTTATATACCTAGCCCTGAGAGGCATCCTAGCCCAAACCATCTCAGATGATATAATTTTCTGGGCAGCTAGCTGATACAACTGTCTTCAATTTCACTTAGCAAACATTTAATTTGTCATCTGCTAATTAACTAAGTAACTGGCATGTTTGCCAAGCTGTGACAGCAGGCAAAGGAGAGTTCTAGTCCCTTCCAGAGCAGTGTCTTATTTTAAATCCAACTATGCACAGCCTTTGGCTCAGAGATTTAGGAAAAAATATCCCAACTCCCCGTGTCCAAAATGAAATCTGTGACTGCAGCACAGACAATCATTATCATTTACTTTTGTACAAGAGCCAGGGATTATTTTTTTTTAATCAAAGCATGAGTTTACAGCTATCAAAAAAGCCTCTCTCACCATTATTTCTACTCTCTTCTCATCTCTGCTATGCTCTTTGAGCTCTAACTTTACATCACTGCTTCTGTAAATACACATCACATGCTTTCCATTAGAAGCTTCAGCTGCAGACAAGTAGCTGAGCTATGAGCATCATTTTAGGGGAGGTTATTTATCACTGATATGTCCCAAAGTGTCTGACTGTATTTACACAGGTTTGTTAGAGGTGTGTAACAAGTCCTGCCAGCCTGTATATTTTACCAGGCAATTCACACTCTGCAGAATTATTTCCTCTTAGGTTCCCGATGCTAGGCTTCATCTTAATTTAACCAAAGCTTAATTCATTTAATGAACACTTTTTTTCTTCAGCTTGCAGTAGTTTTTAGCCTTTTTGCCCTGCTCCATTCAAACAGCAGGCAGCAGAATCTATTCCTGGCAACACACTGGGTTCTGCCCTCCCATTTAGCAGAAACACCTGGGAGTGAACTGGGAATGTATTGATTTTTCCACATAGCTGCTGGCTACAGATTCACATTCATAATATAACATGGGATCTCTGGCTTTTATCAAAATATGAAAAAAAAAAAAGAAAATTACATGGAAGTAAAAATATATGCAAAAAAAATTAAATTAATGAACACTTTGTTCAGTCTCTTGGCACAGAGCTATTGGAAGAGAAGAACATTTGTTATACAGTTTGCCAAGCTCAGCCTTTGCTGCCTTTGTTATTATTGCAGCTATCTCTGCTTGGACAGGAATGTTCTCAGCAGATTCCTGCCTAACCCTCAAGTGAAGTTGTACTGTCAGGAGCTTCACAACCTTCTGACATTTATTCAGCAGCTCCAGCAGAAGTTCTGATAAAGGTATTTTCACACAGCCCCTGCGTACCCCTCAGTTCAGCCAGTCCTGGTTCTCTCTACACCAAAAACATATCCTCCACATCATCTTTTTCCCAAAAATGTGGCCTGAATGGAGGAGCAGTGATCCAACAGCTCTTGGAACCAAAGGAAAAACAGACCATGACACCAAAACCCTGCCATAGTTCACTATATACACTTGTGTCCCAAGGAATTATTCCTTGTAGGGGATTAAAATACCAGGAAGAGTAGGAAATGGTGTTGTCAAACCTCTGTCTTAAGCAATGCTACTTTTAGGAGCCTGTGCAATAAATCCCTGCACAGGCTGAGGATGTTTATAGCTCCCAAGCATAGGGCTAACACCCAGGTTATTGTCATGCCCTCAAAGCCATGTGCCTGGTGCCATGGAGCTTCACGTCATCTTCACAAGGGGATTGGTGAGCTCAGATGAAAGACGTTAGAGAGCTCAAAGCCTCCTTAAGCAGAGAGAGGAAGGTCACCCTGCACTTTCCATCAGGCACCAGAATCTGACATGAGAGTGGCTCCAAGGGCCAGCTGCATTTGAGGAAGAAGTAAATCCCCCATCACACATGTACACAGAGGGCCCAGAACAAGTCTGGGTCTTCCAGACAAATACAATACCTTCAGATGGAGTGTAATTTAATAGCTCTGACATTTTATAATCATCAGTTAATAGCTCTGCAGGTTATTATACTAATGTAACTTAAATAACATTAAAGAAAAAATTAACTCATCAAGGAATGCCAAAACTTACCTGCTCAGCTGTCTGCTCAAATTAATTTATTTTAAAAAGCTCAGCAAGTTTTGGCTAGGAGAGAGCCAGCAGCTTTTAAAGTTATTTGTGCTACACCTCTCTTCTTCTTCCTAACTAAATCCAAGACAGGGGGGACTTGAGAAATCCCCAACAGCCCTAATGTGTAGAGTGAACTCTGTCCCAAACATACAGAGCTAAATATTCCTGATTTCAGCCTATTGAGGATGAGTGGAGATGATTTTTCTAGACTTAGCCATGCTTCAGCTCTGCAGCCCAACAGCACTCCCAAGGCCAACTCTGAAGCTCCCCTAGTCCCAGGCTGACCTCTTCTGACCTACTGAAGAACATCATTTTTAAACACTACCCAGCCTGCATCACCAGCTTTATCAGGTGGAGAAATACATTGTTAAAGCATTGTTCAATTTAAAATTAAGTTAAAATTTTCAGGGCAGCTTTGCAGATATATTAAATGCCAGTATTAATACTAGAATCCTGCTTTAGTTTCACCTGAGAACCAAATGGTTTCTGAAGCTGTGGTTAGTGTAAAAATTCCCCAATGCAGTATTTTTTTGGCAGAATTTAATAGCACTGAACCCAGTAAAAGGATGGATGCACCTTCCCTTTACTGGAAACTTTTGTTCCAACCACTTTTAACCAGTTTCCCCAGCAGCATCTCCTTGCAGAGAGAGTTCTGCAGCAATAATTGACACTGGGCTGACACCTAGTTCTTATCAGCCTCTAAAGAGGCCATAAGCTTGGGTTGACTGCAAAAAAAAAAGTCAGAACAGGATGTAAAAATTATTCAAATGATCTTCCAGTGGTTTATAACCTCAATGCACTTTGAGCAGAGCCATAAAATCATTGCAGGGAGTGAAAGGTTGCTGTTCAAATTAGAAGTGTTTTAATGAAAGTTAGCAATGTTCCTCACATTAAATGGATAAAAGCTTTCCCTTTCTCCTGCTGTAAGAATTTCCTTGGGTGCAATCCCGCCGGTAACACTATCCCTTGCTAATCACCCACGAGCACCATGTACTCTCCACCAAGCATGAAGTGCTCTTTAAATACACCAGCGAGCTGAACAGGGTGTTCTCTTACACTGACCCAGAAAGCAAACCTCACATTTAACACCTTGGCTTGCACGAGCATGGAACAAGCCTGGCAAGGGTTAAAGAAAAAAAAAAAACAACCCTACAAACATCTCTTTTTAGCATGACATTATCTGAACATCACTCCCAGCAAGAGCTCCAAAAAATCAATAGCTCCATAAGCAGAACGTCTGGTGGAGCTTTGAGGGACAGCTCAGCTGTAACTAAAGCTGCTGTAGAACTGCCTCAAAGGGAGGGAAATGGGAGACAAGAATTAAAAGCATTTCATCATTTCCAGAGAGCACAAAGAAAATTTACAGACTGGAAAAGAACTGCAGAGAGCTGGCACGTATTAATTGGACTTTGAGATGTTTTGGGTGCATTCTACAAAGTGGTTTCAGCCCAGAGACAGATGAAATCCTTGAGTTGCCAACTGATATACTTTTAAAAAGGTGAAAACTAGTATTTTTTAACAACAAATTCATTAATTTCTCTTCATTAATTTCTCTGCACAATTACCTCCCACTGCAGGTGACCAACCTCTCCATACACAAGAGTCCTCACCTACCACCCCATCACAGATCACTAGAGCTTGGTGTCACACACACCATCTCTTGGCACTGCCCTGGAAGGGGAACACTCACTCCAAACCAGCCCTGAACTTACAGGGAGGGAGAAAAGCATTGTCTGGGGGGCCTGTGCCATCTGTGCTGTTTAAAAATAGATGCTACCTCCATGCAAGTTTGACCTTGAATCTTTTTTTCCACACAGTGCAATCTATACAGGTAATGATTTGAAGTAAACCAAACAAATCTGCAAAGACTGTTGTGTCCCCATCGATGTTTCCATCTACAACTGCTCACAGACTGCCTTCCTTCTCCATTTGTTATGGAAATTACTCCCACAAAGCAGAAAAACCTTGCTCTTGCTCTGGGAGAGCATCCCATGGCTGATAGAGTCTCCTTATGCTTCTGGGTGGAAGAAAAGTTGTGGAAACTTGCAACTGGTTCAAATTAATTTGATTAAAGTCATATAAATAGCAGACACATCTATGTTTTGTTCCCTCCAAGTTACTTTTACCTGGACTGACTGCTCTGGTTCAGCCAGACCTGAGATTTACCCACATTCTCCACACAATTGCATCAAGCTCATAGCACTCCCCAAATGGAATTGAGATGAGTCACCCGTGAGTCCATACACTCAAATCTATTTTATATCAAATGACTAAAACAAGGCCAGGGAGCAGCTGAATCAAAACAAACTCTTCACTCTATAAATCCTTTATTCTATTATTTTTAGAAGAGAATACTGGGTTTTAACGCAATGAAAAGACGTTTGTGTTTTCCAAAATGTTCTCCAGCCTTCACCTGAGCTTGCTAAGGCTTTAATTCTGCTATTCATTGAATCCACTTATGGGCAGGATAGAATAAAACAGCCAAAGGACATTGCAATAATTATCAATAGTTTCATTATTGCACCAGAAGACAACAGGATCCTTCAGGGCTTTTTTGCGTCACTGGTTGTTCTCCAGATTCCATCTCTGAGCAGACAATTTCCACATCACCAAAACCTGACTATTCCACATCTTTAACACAATCCTTTCACCATCTACAAACACCAGCTGCACAATCCATGTAAAATTTATGATGGCTGCAAATTTCTGATTATAAAGTTCCACAGAGCACCCCACCATAGATCAGCATTTTACTTTCTTATGCTTCCATGGAAGCCCAGAGTCTGGGACATCAATGATCAGAGATGAGACTCTATTGAGCTGGAGAATCACCTCTTAAATCTTTCCCCATGCTGAGCTCTTTGCACAGTAGGGGATGGAAAGCACTGCAGTAATTTTTATTCAAGGTAGAGAAAGCCAAAATTGATGGGCAGTCACATTAATTCAGCCTTTCTGCAAATTATATGAAGTGTTACTCAATCCTCAGCATTTTTATTTCAGATCATTTTTCAAAAAAGGTCTTCAGTTTTCCTACAAATGGCCAAGACAGGAGATCACAGTGAGAACCAGCACTGTTCCAGGAACATTAAGTTCTTATCATGCTGGCATGGAGTAGATAAATTCACAAAATGCCAAAAATTACTAAAGCTTAAGTGGTTAAAAGCAGAAAAATGGGAGGTTATTTGGGAAGATTAATTGGTTTTGGAAACCAGAGTAGACAGCATCTCTGACAGAGGAACCTTTGCACCTCTAGACATTGAGGTGTCAGGTCTTTTGCAGCAGACACCATAGAAGAAAGGGTTCAAAGATAGACTACACCTTGCTATGAATGTCTTAGCGGGTTTCTGATCATCACTGGAGTGAGGATTGCTCAGTGAGTGTGGTCTCAAACTCACGTCTGCTGTTCACCCACCACACCTGTCCCTGGGAAACATCAGCTGTATGATGCAGACTGACCAGGAAGAGGAATAGATAGGAGGAAGGTATTCAAAATACTTTATCTCTTACTCAACAATGACAACCAGAAACCCCAGAGAGGCCCCAGCCACTGTAAGGAACCAAAGGGTGTGAACAACTCAGCCTTGTCAGAGAGAACACTGGCTATCACATTAGCATAGCTAATTGGATCCTGACCTTTAAGTGAAATGTGAACGTTCACATTCCTCAGCTGCTCTGTCATTTGTTTTGCTTCATAGGGTCCTGTTTATAAGTGCAAAAAGACAAACAACCCCCTTCCTGGCTTCCTACCTCACAAACAACAGGTTGAGAGGGTAAAGCAAGGAAAAGGATCTCACAGTCATATATATTCAAACCCAGGGATCACAGAATCTTAGAACCCATTCAAACCCAGGGATCACAGAATCTTAGAACCCATTCAAACCCAGAGAACACAGAATCATAGAACCCATTCAAACCCAGAGAACACAGAATCTTAGAACCCATTCAAACCCAGAGAACACA
>VZTY01006815.1:28317-64252 GCA_013400935.1 Turnix velox | reverse complement strand
TTTTAAGGCTGCCTGGTCATTAGTCATTGTGGCCATGGAGATGAGATGGAAGATTGCGTCTTGCACTTAATTTTTCTGACATTAACTAGCACAGCATTTGTAGAAGCTGATCTCTGTAAGAAGAGAAAGGAAGAGAATTATCACTAGCCTAGAGATGATGGCATGGGCTTTCTCGTACCCTGGGGTAAATATGGATATAGTTGCTCTATGAATGTTCTCCTCATCTCCAAAAGCTTAAAACTGTTTAAAATGCCCAGTCCTTCTGTCCATGTGGCTGCTGTTTATCACAATCCTTTACCCCCTAACACAGACCTCCCCTTCAAAATAACTGCTGCACAACTCTGCACCTGGGAAGTTGCATCTGAGAGCCCAGACCATGTAGAGAAAGCATGTAGTGATGCATCTGGATTAGCAAGCAAAATTACCTAGTAGAGCTAAGAAATACTCATGGCTTTGCATATATTGTTCTTCTTCTGCTTGAATAACTCTGTATTATCCTGTGTAAGGCTTCCTTGCTATCACAAAGAAGTTTGTTCTGTAAATAGCAATTTTACATGCAAAGAAAGAGTATATAGAGATGCCTTCAATTTTACAGAAAGACTTCTTCAGAAGAATACCAGAAAGACAAAATACCTTATAAAAAAAGAGCTTTTTTCACAGTCTTCATTGGGTAATAACAAAGACACAAGCCTGTAATTTTCTGTTCTAACATGGAGGTATATAGTTTCAAAAAATACCTTGCATTTTTATTTTCACTGCTTCTATAACATATCTGTTTCCTTAAGAGAGAAATGAACAAAAAGTATTTTTAACATTTTATTAATTCACATTTTTGGAAACACATTTTGTATTTCTTTTTGAATTTAAAGTATTCTAGCATATTGCATTACTTGAATATTAGATATTAATGTATTAAAGCTGCTTAGTTTTATATAGAATATATTTCAGTTAGTTTTTTAACATTATATGTATATGTATATTTATCCTTAGAAAACTCTAATTATTCCTAACTGATTGCTGAGGGATTATTGCTTTTTAATTGATATTGAAAGACTGGAACTGATATTCTGCTGATATTCTCTCTCAGTAATACTTTGTGAATCATGTAGGGATATAAAGAACATTTTAGTACTTCTTACCTTATCTTCTTGCAAGATACAAGCCAGCATTTGGATAGATCTATCCAAACTCAATCTTTAAGCAGAAACATAAAAAAATTTGTATAGCTAGTGGCTTCAGGGGGTAATTTGTGCAATATTACAACAGGTTATTTAGAAAAACAGTACTTTGTGTTGGCTAATCTTGCATTCTCTGGAGACAGCAAGGTGTCAGTTCTCATTAGTAGGATCCTGACCCTGGATGCTTTGAGAGGGTATAATACTGCTGATAATTGCCTGTGTCTTAAACATAGCAGTCCTATAATATAAACAAAAGGGTTTAGAAATTTCAGAAAACAAAACAAAAAGCATTTCCATGTTTGCTGAATTTTTCTCTGATTGTAGTGAATAAACATCAGAGCTAAAGCAAATACTTTGCCCAGATTTTAGCAAGCCTGATCAAATACAGGTCATTCTTTTAGACCCATTCTGCATTGGCTGGCACACAAAAGCTCTAGAATTCTTGCTGGAATCTTCTAAATACACAATTTTGTGATGCATTTTTTAATGGATTTCTTTGAATGTTTTCCCTGAAGAACTGGTGTAATGTGGTGCTGGTATCCAGAACTCAGGAATGGGTGGGAAGATGCCCAAACTGTAAAGAGCTTTGAATCAGATTTATGTTTAGCAAAAAACAGATGCTTATAAATGCAAATGTAAACAACTTTGAATGGATTAGTGCAATATTAAAGAGAATGCATTGAAAGATCATGGTGTTTAAGAGCTCAAAGAGAAAGTGATAGATCTCTAAATAGCTTTTCAAAAAGTGTTAAAAATACAGATTTTGCAAAGATTGTTCCCTTTTCCCCAAGGACTAGAACAGTGAATGTGACCCAAGGCTAAGGCAATTAATGTAAATTATTTTTTATATCAATGAGGTGTCTCGCAGGAGGCGAATTGGCAAGTGCTCAGCCTGGTGTTTGGATGCTCTGTGAGAATTGTTCAAGTCCTTGCGGAAAAAAAACGCCAGTAGATGGTGCTCGAGAATATGTAGTCCTGTTTCTGACTCTGTAGGACCGGTTAATCCATACACTGTTATGTGTGAGCAGTTTTCTTCGTAATTTGCAGAGTGTCTTTATAAAAGGCCAGTTCTCCAGAGAAATCCAATTCATCCTGTGCATCCTGTACAGTCCAAATAATGTCTGGAACCCTCAGGGTCACGATCTCCCCAAAGAGGATCTTAGTGCAATTCTTTCTTCTTTTGTCAGGTCTAAGATGAATCAGTAGCAAGTCATGATTGGTGTTGTCAAGCAATGCTGACAAATTTGACGGTGACAGAGGAGCTGATTGCCCCCAAACCTTATTTTAATCTAAAAAATTGTATTGCTTGGCTTATTCATAGCAATCCTTTCCCAGAGAATTGTCAGTGTCAGAAAAGGTCTCAGCTTTGTAGGAGATGTTGTCTGTGCTGAAATGCAACTGCTTTTTCACTTCATTTTGACTGGATTTGATGTCAGCCATCTGTCTATAGAAGTCTCCTCAATGTTTTAAAAATGTTGAGGAAAAAAATAGTTAAAACTAATGCATTTTTAAAGGTGTTCCTCTGTAGTTTGCTTCAGTGTCTAGAGAGACTCAGTCTCTACCACACAAGTATTTTTGCTCAGGGACTGTCTAGGGAGCAGCACTACCACAAGCAATTAAAAAGAAGCATTTTTTTCCTTAGATTTTAGAATCTAAGGATGCTTCTTTTTTTGCACTAATTGTATTTTAGCACGACATGGCACTGCTTGCACAGAATGAGATTCATACATCATTTAGGGATTGCCGAAGTTCTTTCACATGCTGGAGATATACAGGGTGAGGGATGTCTGATGTTTGTTCTTTTCTTAGTTGCCTTCCATATGACAATCTAAATTACTTTGAAGTTTTAGCATTTTACAAGATTGTAAAAAAAATATTTAATCATGACATTGAAATTTCAGTGTTCATGCTGCTTTATAGTCTTAGAGTCTTATCTGTTCAGCCTCTTTGAATGTTTGATTTAAAATTATTTAAAGCGTGCTAAGAAAAGGGAATTGCACAGACATAATCACCCCCCTGACATGCAGCCAAATTCTGATCACCTTCTCCTTTCTGGCTGGGGAGAGCAAGAGAAAGAGTGAAATGGTGCCCAAATGGAGAACTAGAGCAGGAATGAATCATTATTGCTCTTCAGTGATGTGACTGCTGTTGTCTACATCCTCCTGGATGCCATGGAGTCTCCTCTACAAGAAGGTGGCTGTGCAATTCCTGTCCCTTGTTGGCAGATGGAAGTTTTCGGTTTACTGTTTCTTTTAGATTGGAAAGTGGGGCATTTTTGGCTTGAGATTTTCAAGGCAGTGATCTGGTTTCAGATCTCAGACATCAGGCCAGGATTGCTTCTACATGTGGGAGTGATAGTTGTGCCTTCCAGTTAAAAAATAAAACAAATAATCAGAATTGCTCAGAGACAGAGGGTATCTATGGAAACCAGTGTTTTGTGGATAGAAGATATTCTCACAAAGACCAAGTCAAATATCAGTTACCTGTAGCTTGTAAAATCACCTGGTAGGGCAATGATTAGCTGGAAAATAATATATGCCTTGTTTCACTCTGGCTCTTCATTTACTAGTAAGGCATGTCTCTCAGAGCAATTTAACATTATGCCATTGTCTTTACCCAGAGAGCTTGCCTTTTCAAGAAAATCTCAGGAGAATTATTAAAGTATGCATAAAAAAGATTTCTGTTATTTGTATTTTCACTATACCAATCAGTTATTTACTATTAGATCCAGAACCCTCTGGATATTCAGTCCTTACCACTGATAAGTGCTGTCCTGAATTATCTTCTTGATATTTAGTGATATTTAAGATGAACATTAAATTGAAACTCTTGTCATATTTTCAAAATAAATATATATTGGGGTTTTTTTTCTGCCTCTTGAGGTAGGAAATACAGCAGGAGTTATTAATCATAGAATCACAGAATTATTAGATCCATAGGTTGTGTTTCCTCTTGTATAAGTTCCATTTTATCCCCATCTGTAATGCTTATTTCAGCTGCATCTGGAACTATTAAACCTAATCCTCTAGTTTCACAGAAACTGGAAGCAGGGAAAAAGAAGTTATCAGAGATATGAAGAAGAAACTGTCACAATTCTCTTTATTTTAAAGAGAACTTGAAATTTTATCCAACTTCTTTTGGTTGTAAAATTGTGGTCCAAGAGAAGGAATTTTATTCTCCTTGTTTAAAAAGCAAACTGGAGGTAGACTTTGCACTCTAAAAATAGCACATCAGAACAGGTTTGACTAGTAGATGAGCTTGAGAAAGCAGCTAGTCTTCAGAGAGACCATCCAGAGGAAGAGAGATTCGTCCCTACTTTTATTCTGAAAGCAATAACACTGTCTAAGCTCTGATGCCAAAGGCTGTGCTTGCTCATTACAATCCCCAAAATATCTGCCTCTTATTTACCATGGGGTGGAAGTGGAAGACAAATCACAGTGGTAAAGCTACTTTCCTTAATAAAAACCAGGTGCAACTCAAAGTCATTGGAATAAAGTACATTGAATTTGAACCACTGAAAGTCTGACCTAAGGCACATGGAAGTTTGTTGCCACCTTTCAACACAGGTTATTAGATTTTGTACTGGAAGCTTGCAGCTACTTGGTTGATACTGAAGGCAGCCAAGGCAGCCATATGAGAGTAACCAGGGACCAATTCTCCATTTTTTCTTTCTTTCAAAGAAGGAAAATTGCCTAATTCTAGCTGTCAGAACCAAAGTTTGTTGAAATTAATAGCAGTCTGCCTAAGTGAGATCTAATGAAGAGCATAACAGCAACAAATAGCAGCTCCATTATGTACCTTGCTTCAGGTCCTTCTGAAATGAAAACCACTAAAAATACAAACAGTACTGTGCTAAAAGTTACCCTGGTGAGTATACTCCAGTTTTATCATTATACAATTACTTTTCTTACCAGTGGGGGAATTTGATTCCTCACTGTGCCACGGGGATGAAAACAGACTAACAGAATCCTTTATAATTTCTGGTCTCTCTTGTATTTTTATACCTGATCCAAGGATCAGTTTGAAACAAAGTAGTTTTTGTATTTCTCCTAAAAAATTCTGATATAACAGAAAGATGACAGTATTAAAAATTTGGAGAAAGTAAATCTAAATAACAAGATAACCTTCGTCTTCCCCCCATTCTTATTTAAATCCCAAATGGCAGTTGACACCAACAGGTATCTGAAAGACATTACAAGGCCTTAACAACTTCAATAAGATCTAGGCTGTGCAGTGAATACCTACATAATTTGATTTCATTAAGTTGACTCCACCAAACAGAGCAGACAGAAACAAGCAAAATTAAACTCTTCGACACTCCAAAACATACTGCAGAGATGTAACAAATTTTTCTTTTGGCAACACAGCCACTTAGAAAACACTCCTATTGATTCTTATGCAGATAAGGCAAATTAAAAATAAAAATGTATTTCAGCAATTTTTGGTGCACAGTTAATAAAATTATTAATGAAAATTCTCTGTTCTGGATCTGACAATATATTTCTTTTATTTCTAATGGTAGGCTGCTAAAGGTATGAGTTTAGGAGAGCTGATGCAGCAAAAAAGAAAGATAGTCTCTCACAAAAATTTAATTATCTTGACACTGAAACTTCTTATTTTAAAAATTAATCTCCATTAAAAAAAAGGCAACCTCTAAAAGTGAGATGTCTGTCATTTGTTATTGGCAAATCTGAAATGAAACTGCAGGCAGGAATGATTGATTATACCTAAAGCAAAGAGCCATGATACGATTGTAAAAGTGGTGTGACAGAAAAATATATGACTGAGGAGGAAACTAAAGTTGAGACTCTGGAGTGAATGTTCTCATCAAAATAAAAGTAGAAGTGTGAGGCTCCCATAAAACCTGAAGATATTTGGTACTTTGTTTTCTGTTGGATGATAAAAACCAAAGTTTTTTCCAAAGAAAAGTTGGTAAAATCGATTTGATGTACAATCATCAGTGCTTTTTAGTGTCTTTGTTTTTTCAGCATGGTAAGGGAGAGCCGCTCTTTTGCATGGTAAGATATATGTAAATACTGGCAAAGGAAAGCTTTCCCAGTATTTGCATGTATGGAACACAGTATAAGGCAGAGGAGGAAATAAATCTTAGACAAAACAGACCTAGATTAGGGTGATATCTGCAAATCGCATCTTATTGTTGAAGTTCTTTGTCATGTATAGTTAGAACATGAAAGCAGAATTTTCTGGGCTGTCATCTTGAAATCAAAATAGACTCATAGAAAGAGAATGTTCAGAATGATGTCCCGTTGCAGTTTCAGGCCGAGATTTAAGACATCCATCAGAAACAGAAAGGAAGAAGGGGGAAAACAGGAATCTTTCAGTTTGTGTGTGTTTGTTTGAATGATGTAGTTTGTACAAGATGAAATAGCCTACAGTCTTGTAAGAGATGAAAAAGCCTAAGACATTTGATGTGTCTGAATAATTTTCGTTCTTTTTTGTATTCACATGATATTTAGAAAAAGACATCTTTGTGTTTCATGTATTTTAGTGGCTTGGTTATGGTTTGGATGCTATTTTATCTAATTTATGTTTGCTTTTTTCTCCTGTGTAAGATCACACCAGATTCCTACTTGTGCATTCACAACATCTATTTCATTGTAATTCCCTGACAAACTACTGAGAGGTGAAAGAAAATCTACGCTCTTCATCACTGTCTCACTCTCCTTTTTCCTGCTGGATTTATTTTTCTTCTTTCCCCACTGTACTGATGTACAGGAAGACAGGGAACAGATATAATGGTCTCTCTCTTTTCATTATCTTTATTTATTCTGTGATATAAAGTATTTACTGAAATTTATAAAATACTATCTGAAGAAGGAGATATTCTTAAAGGAACTGACTTAAGATTTCTATCATAACCTACCAAAGAAAACAAACTAGGTATTTTTCTAGTAAGAGTTTATAGGAAATTTTCTTCCTTGTGTGAAGAGAAGGAGGAGTGAGAAATGGCAGCAATATTGATGCTTGCCTGAAGTAATTCCGTTGACAACTGGGGGTAATTAACAAAATTAGCCATGTGTTTTATGCCTATTCAAGTAAACATGTCAAATATTTGTTACATGGGAAATAGTGCTCTGATTTGTAAGCATGTAAGGACCATGGTGGTTGGACCAGTTAGCTGCATGCCCTGTCTTTTTACTTGGCAGTAGTGGGTGTGAAAGTAAAGTCACAAACAGGGACTGCATAAAGGGAGTTTTCCTTCCAGGACAGTCCCAGCTTAAACAGAAGAGTCTGTATGCTCAGGGGAGATTTGAACAATGGCCCTTCCTTATCATTTCTATTTAATACATTCTAGTTCCACAGTTACCAGACTCAGTATCATGACTTTGAACCTAATTTGTTTTCAGCTCATAGCTCTTCTGAAGCATTGCATTGTAAATCCAGACACCTGACTGTGCACTCATGTCTGCTTTTAAGCCCTTTACTGAATATAACTCTTTATGCTAAATAAGCTTACTGCAGGGAGTTACAACCAGATGACCTTTGAAGGTCTCTACTAACTCAATGCATTCTATGATTCTAAGAATTTAGCACATTCTAGGATTCTAAATCCAGTTGTCACAAAAGCCATGTCTAATTTCTCAAATGCAGATGAACTAGTCAGCATTAGATAGATCTCAGGCTGCTCTATTTAATGTTTTCCCTTAGCAACACTTCTGGGCATGGTGCACATTCTTCTCTATTTTCAAAACATTGCATAAGGGAAAGAGGTACCTTTTTGGAGATCAGAAAGATTATACTTGTCTCCCTGGAAGCTGTTTCTGGTTCCACAGTTGGGGGCTCCTTTTTTTCCCCCACTGGATTTGCTGAAAATTTAATAGCACTGACTGAGGGCTTGCTCTATACAGAAACATGCTCTATACAGTAGACTATGATGAATTCATATAATTGATTTGGTGAGTTCAATATCTATTTGAAAAGCCAGAAGGGTAAAATCTTTCTAAATGTATGGAACATGTATGGAGTTTTTCCTCTGGTGACAACATATTAAGTCTTGGACCAGGTGTCAAGTTCATGTAGATTACTAATAGGATTTTGGCAGGCCAGGAAAATAACAATGTCAGAATGTTTAGTTCTATGTTTTGGGTTTCATGCATTTTTTAATACAAGGCTGGCAAACAGTGAATGTTTTAAGCATTGCAGTTTAAACCCATGCTTAAGTTTTCTATAATGGCAGCATCCAGGGATCGAGAGGCAAAAAAGTGAAGTCTCTGCACTGCTGTGGATGCTCTTCAGAGATTTGAGCACTCAGAACCCTGATGCAGAAGCAGAAGAGTACCAGTATCTCTTTCCTTTTAAATGAGAACTCCCCTGGTGCCTCTCTGCTGCTGCATTCTTGCCCTACCAAGCCCACAAGAGGGGGGGAGACTGCAGACATGTTCTTCACAATATTCTGATTTTCCTTTAGAAGAAGACACAATATAAAGAATTACAGTGACATGATTTTTAAATGCAACCTTTAAATTTTGATGTAATTATACTAGTTGACAGTGTCTTGTTGCTGGTTTTGCTCACTAATGAAGAGCTACTTGTTTGAAGCCTGTAATGTGTGAAGCATGGGCCACTCTCTCTCCACCTACACCCCACACAGTGAGAAGAAAAGGACCCCCTCACAGACTCTCAGGTCTCACAGTAATCAGCAGCTGTACTTGCACCATCATGTTATGTGAAAATAGAGCTATTCAGAAGGTGAAATGCAGCTTCCTGGGGCAATGTCTGAAGCCACTGCACAGAGCACGAACTGACTGCTGGCTGAGAAAAGACCTAATGATAACTGCTGCTCCTGAACCGTCCTGGCTGTTCAAATAAGAGTGCAGCTATTTCCTCTGATTATTCTCATCACCTTCCTTTTCAGAGGGTTCATCACAGAAGGACCACAGTGACACTGCAAGGCTACAGGTTCAGATCCTTTTCTTCCTTTCAGACACCAGAGCTTTGTAAAAGGTACAAGTTCAAAGACTGAGCTGAGATTTTTCACATTTATATATATGTGTGTGTATACACTCCCACTTCAGAGAGAATGAGGAACTGCAGCTGAAAGCAGTAAAGGTTGAGTAAAATAAGAAATCAGTCAGGGAGTAGATGGAGTCTTGGAGGTCTCTGCAGGACTCTACCTAGCAGATGCTGCTTTGCTGGTGGATATTATTGCCTCTTCCATGTTCAGTATCCTAGGAGGGAAATACCTAAAAACTATGAAGTAGAGAAGAGGGAACCAATTTGGGCTGAGGTTTGAACCAGCCTGCACCAAATTTGTCTGTCACCTGCAACCCCAGGAGAACACGTTGTGCCATACAGGCTGATGTGCACAAAGGGTGAGGATTCAGGGTCTCTCTTCCTGCCATTTTGACAGATCCTCCTTCTTTAAGTGTGTAAATCTGGATTTTAAAATGCACTGCTGAGTGTAGCTTTTATTTTCTTTACTCTAAAAAAAGTCAGAAATGCTTAGATTTTATTTGAATAAGTAATTCTAAGGCTTAGAATCAAGAAGTAACTCAGCATGTGACCCTTATGAGATGTGGCACCCTGCAAAAGAAATTCATATACACAAATAAAAGGACTAGGTTATTTGGGGATGGTTTAAGAAGCAATATTGTATAAGGATTTAGGAGATTGTTTTTACTTTATTTTACCTGACTATCTGAGACAGGGGAAGCAATACTTTATACATTTCTAGTAGCAGCATTTCATAAGCTACTGAAACACTTATTTTGGCACAGAAAGAGACACAGAATTGACTTTAGGAGCTACAAAAAATATACTACCGTGAAAGACTGGAAGAAGTGAAAACTGTTTAGCATCTCAGGGAGTCAGAAGATGATTTATTTGTAGTTTGCAAGTATTTTCATGTGAATAAAAACTAGTTCATATTACTTTGATCTCACTAAGACAGGTGTGTGAGGGCATTGCCTGGAAGCTGATCTGGAGAAATTCAAATGATGGCTTGTGCAGTAGATCCTCTATCTGTTGACACCTCAAATGAATACAGGTGCTTCAGGAGAAAGATGGTTGCATTTTGTTGAGCTTCATATACAATGGATGTAATAGCATGCTCTGTGCTGGAGATTGAATGTGGTGATCTGGTGTTTATGGATTCCTCAAAAATCCATACAGACTTGATCATGAAGGAGAAGGATTTACTTTAGCCCATAAATGCTGCTACAGATAAAACTGTGGTCAGCTTTGCCCTCTGAAAAAAATAGAGTGGCAAATATCATGTCAAGTCAGCTGGATAGCTGAAACAGTCACATCCCAACCTTCTGGTCATCCTTATTCATGAAACCCACTCTGATTGGCAGAAAGCAAGAGCATGAGCAGAAGATTCTCTGCTGGCCTTATTTGTTGATAAAAAGACTCTATGATATTGCTTTCTGAATGCTGGTAATTAATTGTGTGAAGTGTGATGTACTGTCAATTTGATTGTCCTACTTGGTGATCATTATCTTGGGTGGCTTGTTCAGTTAAAGCCTGATGTGTTTATTGTCATTTCACTCGCAAACTTGTGGATTTATATACACTTTAGAGTCATTATCATTTCACTTTTAGGGCTGGGATTGAATGTGGAGCTGACACAAGGCCTATTAGTCCATTTGAAATTCCTCCCATGAGGGAGTCTTGCTGTGGTGTGACCCAGTGGAGGCCAATAGCTATGTTATAAAACATGCTTTACTTCATGTAATTTCTTTGTTAATTAGGCAGCTTTTTAAGGTTTCCATAGGCTGTGTCTGATTGTTCTTTTCTGAAGCATAAAACCCCACTTTTAGCAATTCAGTACTCTAACATCATTTTAAGGGAAGAAACAGCAAGACTGAGTCACAGTGGAATATTTCAGCCCCCAGAGTGATAGCACAGATGGGCTAGAAGTTAGCAGAATTTATCCAGCTAAATCTTTGAGTAGTCCATTCACCATTCCATGAAGAGCTGTGGGTAGGCCATCTCATCCTGCCTTCAGAGTTTCTTAAACTTTTGTGACGCCTCCAGAATTTTAAGGGTCTGCTGAATTTCTCAAGCTTCTAGTGCCAGCTCTTGTACTCCACATTGATTTTCCTTAAGAGTGTCCTCAAATAAAACATATAAAATAAGCCCAAGTTTGAAATTCATGTTCCTGCCAGACACAGTTCTTATGATATATTGTTAACAATACATCAGAGGAAAGCAGCCCCAGTGATCTATTGCAGTGATACTATACATCCTTGTAGGAGAAATGAACAGGGACTCTAAACTGAGAACATGAACAGCTTTTTGAAGTTATCTTCTGGCAAAGGTACTAACACCCACTGTGACTGTCAAAAGGCCAAATGCTAAATTTAACCCTTCATGTTCTACTGGTATACTGATTGATGACTGTGAAATATGATATTTTGTGTCTGCAGGAATAAATTACAAATATCCAAGACTTTTTAACAGAGGTGTGTTTGTAATTAAGGGCTAAATACCCTCGATATAGCAAATATGATTTGCATCTAGGAAAAGTAAGATTTTCTTTTAGCTTCATCTCTCTGATGTAATTTAAATCAGAGAAGAGGAAATGGTGTTATTCATCAAGGATGCAATAGAAACCCAGACATTAACATCTGAAATCTGTAACATAGTGAAAAGCTACTGCAACTTATTCTAAATTTTTAGAGTGCAACAGGACCTGTGATTCATTGTTATTCCTATGGATCCAGCAGTACCAGAAATATTTCTCTGTAGTGATAACTTTTTTCTATGAGAATTTGAGTGTGTCTTCCTGTGAACCCACCTTTACACAATAAATTTAGCACTTTGGTATCCTCTTTCACAAACATGAATAATCTCAAGCTTTACCTCCCAGTTTGTTTCCTAGCTCAATTCAGTTGAGTTTTGGGAGGTGGTTCCTGCTGTGATCACTCGTGCTGTTGCCTTGGCCCTTTCAGTTTGTATGCTCAGATGTTAGTAACTAACCAACAGTATCCTTAAGTTTCACTGAGTTCACATAGCCCAAAATTCTTCTGCTTTATTAGAAAACCAAATGCTCCTGCTATCCATTCAACTTTCTCATAGTAAATAATTATTTCTCATAATACTCCCATGCAGCATTGTCACTGATGGTTATTCTGCCTGAGCAGGTATCAATTGTGGCTGTGTGAAAGAAGCCTGAGTATTTACTTTTAGACTTCTGTCTACTTTTATGAAATAAGTGACTTTCCTAAATCATCTATGGAACTACATTTTCTTTTGAGGCATCTTTTATGTGGAGAAATTTGGTAGAGTTTGATTTTCATCTGAAGCTCAGCTCTACTTCTTTCATGCCAAAAGATGTGCCTATTGCTGCTCTGCATCTGAAGGACTTGATGTGGCACACAGCAATGTAAAAGAAGTCTCTTTCTGATTTTGACCAGAAGTTGTGTGACAGAGCCAGGAAAACACTTTTGGAGTGAAAACTTTCATATGGTTCTGAATTATTCCTTCAGTCCTTTTCCAAAGAAAATGTTCTGTCAGCACTGTTTGAAGACATTCTGGCCACAGTGCTTTGGATTATTTGAGCTGCCAGTGTCAGAACTGCACTGGAAATGGGTGAAGCTGAGAATGAGATCAAGGGAAAAGTCTATGTCTGGTATTTTCTGTATCTTAGGACTGTGTTTTTTCTACTTTGCTGAGTCTGGTCAATGAATATGTATCTATCTTGCTTATCCACACTTGGCTTCCTGATTTGTGATTTGTTTATCTCTTTGTTGTTTGGAAATACTCCAGTATTAATGCACTGAGAAGAACATCTCGGATCAGAAAGATTTTTTTGATTAAAATCTTCGCTCATTTTAACTACAAGCCCTAGGTAAAAATGGAGCATCACCATAATAGCAATCATGAATGGTTACTGCTCTTGATTAAAATTAATTTAAATTGCAGTTATCAACTAAAAAGATTTAATTATCACATAGAAACTGTCAGCCTTTAATTTTAAGCATCTGCTAAATAAGCATGCCAGTAGCAGCAATGTGGAGTGTTTGCCAGATACCTCATCAACAACCCCTTTTGTATTGTCAGATAATTGAGACAATATGGTCTGAAATGCTTCATTTTTCATATTGGACTGAATCTCACACACTAATTAGGTCTTAGAAGTCTTTAATCGGGTCCGATGTGAAGAAATACAATATTTTAGATTTATTTAATTCTTTAGATAACTTTCTCTGCTGATAGGTTAAAGTACTGTAAAGTCATATCAGTACCCAATATATTGATATTTGGGATTTAAAGATTTGTGTAGATTCTCTTTTATTTTCCAGGCCCAGGTTTTCAGTCTCTGTACATCTCTGCAATCCTCCTGACATCAGTTCAGCAAACCAATCTCTCCGACTGACATTTTCAAGGGTATTTAGATGTTTACACATCCCTGAGGACCTTGGTCTAACAGAAGATGCTATCTGAGTTTCTGTCTATGCCTCCTCTGAACCAGAAAGGAGGGTTGTGTTCTGATATCAGGCATAGAACAGACATGTAAAGCACATCCAAATACCTGTGGGAGGTTACAGAGCTCTCCTCTATGTTATGTGCTGCAGGAAAATGGTGGTGTGAAATTGTGAATGTGCTCAGGAGTTTATGTTATCAGGAGAAAAATTCCACTACAAAGCTATGGTAGTATTTCAATGTTAATTTAGTCCTCCTGAAGCTACTTATGATGAAGGTCATATATGAAGTTTAGAAATTTTTTGATGTACAAAGCCTTATGTAAAAATACTTATGATTTTAACTGACATACACTATTTATTCAAACAGGAGAAGTGGTCCTCAGCATTACTGCATAGTCAGAATGTGCTATGAAACTGGGATTTTTTTGCAAGTATCCTATTTCTCTTCAAATTCTCCTATCTGAGACTGATCTTTGCTGGGTAGAATGGCCCTGCAGTGCAGTGCCCATCTAACTGGGACTTTGTTTCTCCCACTGAGTTGCTGGTGCTATTCCCTGCATCAAGTGCTTCTAAAAATATACTCTTTATTCAGAAATATCTTGCTTTCCATCATTAGGCTTATCAATTGCACTAAATTTACAGCTCATCAGAGTTTTCTGGGTAATAAAGTATGAATATGAGGATAAACTCAATAAGCTAGTGCATTTAGCAGCAAATCTTTTAGTTTGAGAAAGGGACAGAATTTATCCTTTCAACAATACAGGTTTTAAAAACCAATACAGCAGTAGATTGTTTTCTTATTGCTAGCATATAAAGAAAGAACAAAGGAAAATAGAATCATTGAATCACAGAATCATAGAATAGTTCAGATTGTAAGGGACATTAAAGATCATCTAGTTCCAACCCCTCTGCCACCTCCCACTACACCAGGATGCTTAATGCCTCATCCAGCCTGGCCTTAAGCACCTCCAGGGACTGAGGGGGCATCCACAACTTCTCTGGGCAACCTCGCTACCCTCACTGTAAAGATTATCTTTCTTATCTCCAGCCTAAAATTCCCCTCTTCCAATTTTTAGCAATTATTTTTAGTTCTTCCATCACACATCCTATTAAAAAGTCCTACCCCAGCTGTTCTGTAGCCCCCTTCAGGTATTGAGAAGTCCCCTTGGAACCTTCCAGGCTGAACAACCCCAACTCCTTCATCCTTTCCTCATAAGGCCCCAGCCCTTTGATCATCTTCGTGGCCTCCTCTGGACCCACTCCAACAGCTCCATGTCCTCCCTCTGTTGAGGGTTCCACAACTGGACACAGTAATTAAAGGGGAAGTTGTTGAACAGCCATTAGGTGCTACTGCACTTCAGCACTGAGATCTGCAAGTGCTCAGCAAGAACAGACTGTTCTCCCCAGTCTGCAAAACGATGGTCAAATGCAGTTAGTACTTCTGGAAGTTTTCTGAAAGTAACTCTCTATTCATACTGCTTCTCAATTTGTTTCACTTTTTCTGCTATTCCCCTAGAAGATCAAATGCATAACATAAAATATTTAATATTAAAATTCTGATGAAAAGAATCCAGATCTGCAGAAGGAACAATTTTTTTAAATAATTTGAGGTTTTAGAAATTTACAGGGTAATCTCGGCACGTTTTTCCATTCTCTTACCTCTTTCAATGTAGAAAGCTAGTTATCAGTACTGATGTAGAATACAAAGGAATTTATTCATGACGAAGAAATCTGCTACTAAATAAGCCTCCCTCATGTTTGATGATCAAGTTAACGCCTTTGATTAAGTAAGAAATGTTCAAATAAAATGTCTCATGTGACACCTAATTCAATTATTTATTGATGTACAGAATACCTTTATGAATTTTATGATGTATTACTTTTATTATCTTTTATTTATTGACTCTTTTCTGCATGTCTTGACATTTAAAGACTTGCAAATCTCTCCACTAAAAGGTTTGACTTAAAAACAGGCTGTACAGGCTGTCAGTGGTTGATCACCTCCCAGAGAAGACTAAGCCTCAGCAAAGTGACTTGCACATCCAGATCAGGAAGGAAAAAAAATCCCAGTCTATTTTTTCAATAAACAGAAGCTTCTATAGGAGGCAAGAATTTTAGGATTTTCTTCTATAATCTTGGAAAAAATCCCCACATAACTGAGTATTCTGTTCTGGTGAATAGAAGGAATACAAAGTGCAAGGGAGAAGTGGGAACTTAAGATTTTTTTTCTCAGAAGCTGCTCTTTCAAGTGGTGAATTAATTCTGACCCTTCTATTTTCAATGCGTCAAAGGATGATCATCCTGTCTGAACCTTGTGAGTTCCAAGGCTGCTCCAGTGCCAGATTTGTCTAGTGCCACACTCTATACACCCACAGTTGCCATTTCATCCTTTCTATATTGAGGGGGGGGAGGGAAGGGAAGTTTTTGTACATGGACCCATTTTCCCTGTCACTTTCTACTCTGTGGACTATTATATGTATCATACCTTTCAACCATACGAAGAATGTGATATGCACTTTGCACAGTAAGGAATTTTCACCACTCCTGGTTACATGCACAGCTCCATGAAACTTGAAAGAACTCAGAACTGGGCCTTATAGACTCTTTTGCAGCTGAAATTCTCATCTTTTGATTTTCAACCCAGACAGACATTGCATTGTATTATTTGTGTTTTACAGCACCTTTCAAAAGAGAAAATTAAAAGTTACTTTTTTGTCTTTGAATGAAAATGTTGAGGTGTTCTGTGATAAGCCTAAGTTCATATGACTCCATCTTTATAATCACATTTTTTCAGTTCATATCTAAGAGGCTAGGTTACCTATTACAGATCCTTACACACAGGGGAAAGAAACATCCTGAAAGAAGAACACTGAGATTGCTTCCATGTCTCCAAAGTCCCTCTTAAGGAAAAAAAAAAATTTCTTAGATTTATTCACCTAGTGAGGTGCTGTAGGTCCATGTGTTTAATCCCATTTCTGAGTTCTTCTTGCCAAGTGTGTTGTATAAACTTTTTTGCTACTCTCCAAGGAGAGAAATCTTCTATATGTCCTCATACCCATATTAAATATGCTGCTTAAAAAAACTTATGAGCTTCACTAGTGTAAGGCCAAAGTGTTGATTAATTGTTCTTCACAATGTGAGAGCTAAAGAAATGAAGTCTTTTCAGAGTGGAAATTATGATTACAGCTAGGGTGGAAGTGAAGTGCACATTCAAAGCATGAAAAAGTGGTCAGAGTAGATACAACCTTTTAAAATGTTTAAAGTTAACATGTTGTATTAAACCAAAATTAGGCATAATTGCAGCACTTACTACAACCTGTCAACACAACTTCAGCAGTCAACTTCACACAAATTAACTTCAAGATGCAATTAGTGGAATATTGGATAGCATTTTTATTATTCTTTGTGAATCTGCATATCCCCAAGAACACTGGATATTTATGTGGAAGCAATCCAATATATCTAATAGTCAGAAGATGGAGATTTTGTGCAGTAGTTAAGGAAAAATAGTTGTTCCTAAAAGTCAACTTAATGATCTAACAATGTGGTATATTTGCTGCTCAAATGAGGGTATTCCTAACAAGAAATACAAACATTTCTGTCCTACAGTATTTATATATTTATGAAAAACTTTTATTTCAAGTTAGAAAGCCTTTAACTAAGTCATCTGCCCAGCACTCTATCATGGCTTTATCAAAAGCTTTTTCAGCATCAAAGAATACAGCTATGGTATATTTATTTTCTTTTTTACCCTCCGTTCTTTGATACATTTGATGGATTTTGATGCTCTCAATGAATGACATTTTCCATCAAAACCCAGCCTGATGGATTTCCAAAGACCTATTACTTTCATTCATATCTTGGCAGATGGGTACTCCTGAATCAAATACACTACAACCACAGACAGTAGCTTAATGTACCCATGATTAGAAATCCTGTGATCTTCTGCTGTTATGGTTAATCTCTACACAGATATATGAAAATGTGAAATAACAAAATTTTAAAAAATATTTTATCATTGCTTTCATATTGAAAAGCAGAAGTTCAGAATTTGAAGTGGAAATCATTAGTTTTCTGTGGTAGTCTCAAAATTTCATTTTTTCTGAAGTCATTAAAAACTTGCAAATTCCTTCTCAGTCTTCTCAAGCTTCATAACAACAGCAGAAGGCCTCAGGGAACTTCTCCTGAGGTCTGACAGGTAAATATATGGAGCAGACAGAGAGGTGTCCCATGTCAATAGGTCAATGCAAGTGACTGTGTGTACATGAAGTTTATGGCCCTGCTGTGTGATGTGCGAGTGCACACTTGCTCCATGCCTGCTGCGTGCTCCTTGTCTATTGGGTATCTGTCCATCCTGGACTAGATGAATTTTTCTAGCAAGTTACAATCTAACATATCAAAGTCAGATATATTAAGTGTTTAAATGGATCGGTGTTAATAGAGATGAAGACAGACATCAAACTCATTCTCAGCTCATCTCACCATCTCTTTTATTCTCCTTTAGACAGGCTCCAAAACCTCAGTGTTCCTCCAGTAGTGAGGAGCAAAAAACTAAATGTGGAAATGGAAACAGGAGGGTGTCTCTGATCCAACTCAGCAACGGGAGCAGGGATTCTGCATTTCCTTCAAGGAAAATATGATGTAACAGTGCCTTGGCTCCTGCCTGACTTGCCAGACTGATGCAGTCATAGACTGAAGTATTTATTCCAGCCACAGTTCATCACTATGGGATGAATAACTATGCTTCAGAAAAAAATCCTAAATCTTAAATCATGGTGATTTTTAGGTAGAGAATAATTTTAATTTTTAAAATTAAAGGCATGGGAATATTATTGAAGGTAATTATTTGGCTTAGTCTGCTGATTTAGAGAGGTTAAGACAATAGAAAATATTCAGACTACAAATAGTGAAATGCCAATTTCTAGCTCTTTGCTTATCCTGACTACTTCCATTAATATTGCAGTTTTACCAAACAGAAATATGAAGATTTTATCATAGGTGATGAGATCCTACATTAAATTTAATCCTACTTTAATAATAGCTATTTATTCAAAACAATATCAGGTTACTGAGATTTCCTTTTGTAACTGATAATGTTCACAATGAATTTAATACTGAGCAAATAAAGCAATAAAGAAATGTTTATCCAGCTGTTTTATCTGATTACTCAAAAGCCAGAAGAAGAATACTATAGCATGTATGGATGGAATATATTTTGATAGGGCTATTAGCTTTTTGTTTTACTTACTTATAAACATATTGATGAAATTATTTCTTTTCTCATTCTAAACCAAATATTTTGGCTGAACTTTTTTCTGAACTTTCCAAGACCCATTGCATCTGCAGTCTCGTATCACAGCAGAATTTATATTAGGCTTTTACTTCTGTGATAGAAGTAAGTAAAACTAGTGGAATTGTATAAAAATAGGGGTTTTTTTTCAGCAGAATTTCATATAGGCACTATTTCTTCTGTAAATTTTCTCCTGTTTTTATGGAAAGTTATTTTAAAGATATTTAAAGTTTGTAACAGTCTGCACCCATGTTTTATAAATTAGAATAGTTCATTGGCTGCTCTGAATTTTTTCTGAGTGCTGCTCAACTCAAGGACTGTGCTAAGATTTCTGGTATTGTCTTATTTCATTTTCATTTTGCTTCCTACTCAGGCCAACCAAAGAGAAAATGCAGGGAGATTTTCAGAGAAACTCTGTACATAAACTTGAATTCTGCTTTGTACTTCATGCAAGGAATGTTTGTATGGCTCTTGACCCCAGGTGGAGGACACTTCTCTTTCTCCTTTCACACATACAAACAAGTAAACTCTGGCATTCAGAACCTGTATGTCCTACTGGCTTGTAGCACCACAGTTCCAGAAACATACTCAGCAAAACACACCACAATAGCATTTTATTGTTAGCAGAGAGACAGGCACAGACCAAAGGGCCAGGACATTCTTTATCTGCTGTTAGAAGAATAGAATGATGGAATTTGAGGGAAGATCCATATTTGACCTTTTTTCTGGTGCTGTGCTGCAAAAAGCTCTGCCAAAGGTCAATGGGTAAATGTACAAGGGAAATTATAGCCAAGTTCTTTTCACATCTGCCCCAGGGAATTGGGTACCTGTGAGCTGGAGAAGAATGATCTTCTGATGTCAAGAGATGTGAGGGCAGTTTCAAGCTGTCCCTGTTAGAACAAAAGGAGCTTATAAATGCACAATAATTTGTCTAATTTCATACAGAATAAACTGAATTCTGACCTGTTCTTTCCAGTGATGGTAAAGTTTGATGCAAATGGGAAGAGGGAGGTAAGACCTTGTGGATATGTGCTGATGTTAGTAAGACGTTATATGCTGTTTTTTTCATTGCTTATCCAAGATATGAACAAGACCTTTAAAAACCTTTGGCTTGTCTTTACATAATGTTAATATATGTTTTACTCAGAAAATTATCAAAAAAATTCTGCATTTTCTATTGAATATTCTCAAATTTGAAATTACGTTTCGCTGCATTTTTCCTTGTTGTTTGCCTTGTTGTTTTCCTTTGTTATTAATGACATGGATGAGGGAATTGAGTGTACCCTCAGCAAGTTTGCTGATGACACCAAGCTGAGTGGTGCGGTCGATACGGTGGAAGGAAGGGATGCCATTCAGAGGGACCTCGACAGACTGGAAAGCTGGGCTCAGGTGAACCTAATGAGGTTCAACACAGCAAAGTGCAAGGTTATGCACTTGGGCCGGAAGAACCCCAGGCACCTGTACAGGCTGGGAGGAGTGGTCCTTGAGAGCAGATTGGCAGAGAGGGACCTGGGGATCCTGATGGACGAGAGACTTAACATGAGCCAGCAGTGCGCTCTCGCAGCTCGGAAAGCAAATGGGATCCTGGGCTCCATCAGGTGAGGGGTGGTCAGCAGGGATAGGGAGGTGATTGTCCCACTCTACTCAGTTCTTCTGAGGCCCTATCTGGACACACCTGTGTCCGGTGTGGAGCCCTCAGTACAAAAAAGACATAGAGACTTTGGAAAGGGTCCAGAGGAGGGCCACGAAGATGATCAGGGGGCTGGAGCACCTCCCCTATGAGGACAGGCTGAGGGAGTTGGGCTTGTTCAGCCTGGAGAAGAGAAGGCTGCGGGGTGACCTCATTGCAGCCTTTCAATACCTGAAGGGAACCTACACCCAGGAAGGGAGTAAACTCTTTGAAAGGGCTGACAATAGCAGGACTAGGGGAAATGGATCCAAGTTGAAGGAGGGAAGATTTAGGTTGGATGTTAGGGGGAAGTTCTTTACTAGGAGAGTGGTTAGGTCCTGGAACAGGCTGCCGAGGGAGGTTGTGGATGCCCCGTCCTTGGAGGTGTTCAAGGCCAGGTTGGACGGGGCCCTGGGCAACCTGATCTAATAAATGTGTTTGTTTGGTGGCCCTGCTAGGCAGGGGGGTTGGAACTACATGATCCTTGATGTCCCTTCCAACCCGGGTCATTCTGTAATTCTGTGTGATTATTTCCTAAATTAGTGTCATTTGCCAAGCTGCGATTTTTTTTTTCCCTAATTAATGTAATTTGTACAGCCCCCATCCCCCTAGTACAGATTAAGTTTTGTTTATCTGTGATAACATCCTGTTTACTTCTCCCAATATTTTTCTAATTACTTCTGTTTATCCTGAAAACTTCACTAATGTCTCTGAAACCCAGGTTTTTAAG
Organism: Turnix velox; assembly: GCA_013400935.1. Classification (NCBI taxonomy): domain Eukaryota; kingdom Metazoa; phylum Chordata; class Aves; order Charadriiformes; family Turnicidae; genus Turnix; species Turnix velox. The sequence continues at coordinate 42,993 of VZTY01006815.1, read as the reverse complement.
GAAGTCATGAATATAAACATTTCCTAAACCTAGTACCTTCTTCTGAATCAGTACTATATTGGTGCAGATGCATTATCTATCTGATACTCTCTTTTCGCAGGATGCTGCAGTGGATAAGATTGCCTTTTTCAGTGCTGTTTTAAACTTAATAATGCAAAAAACCTGCTGAAAATATATACTAGCAGAACATATAAAGCTTTCTTTCCTTCAGAATATCAAATAAAAATCCTTACATCCTTTGCTAATGGATGCTGTAATACCACTAATAGCTACCTCCTTAAATTTCCTCAATTACTACTGGTATTGATAGGAGACAAAACTTAATGTAGGTTGAGAGATTGTAACATAATAAACTCTGAAGAGTTTGGAACTTACAGAGGAGAAACAAGCACAAGAAGTAAACACTGTTGTCTGAGTCACCCTGTGCCACGATTTGTTTCTCATGTCTGATCTGAAATATCTCTTGGGTTTGTGGGGTTTTTTTTGTTTGTTTGTGTGGGTTTTTTGTTGTTGTTGTTTGCTTGTTGTGTCTGGTTTGTAAGAAGATAAGGAGGAAAGGTAAAGTTACCTGATGCAAAAGACAGAAATTTAAAGACAAATTGGGGTTGAAGGGGATCAAGGAGAGCAAGTGGGTTTGAGGCTCTACAGAAGCAAAGAAGAAAGTTGCCTGACTTCAATTATGTGGAATATAAGGTCCCTTTTCCAGTGTGATCCCAAACAGGATTTGCTTACACTTAAGCTTAGGTGTAAATTAGAGAAGGAGTCCAGATAAGTTGTTTAGAATTTTATACATGCCTCAGACTTTATTGTTAATGTTGAATACTCTTAATATGCTTGTCAATGTTCTCTTAATGTGATGCAATCACTGTTTTGTTCTCTAAACCAGGTTTGTTTGCCATCTTTCCATTTTCTATTTTACACTACTGGCTCTTTTAAAGTCTTTTCAATGCCAATATGCTGCAAGAGGTCTTTGAAAATGGAGATTTTCACAAATGCAGAAAAATACGTTTGATTTTGAAAGGATTTTAACTTCTCAAAAAGGTGAGGGAAACAGTAATTTGCAGAAAATGATTTGCAGAAAATGGGACAAGTAAATGATTTTTTTTTCCCTCTTACTGTCTTACAGGACACCCAGAATCATGACTTTAATGAAGCAAGTTTTTGAAATAGAGAAAAAATTTTGCTACTTCCTTTAAATTTTATTGACCATGACTGTTTCATTTTGCCTCTGTACTTAGTAGATACTTCGTTCAGATGTTACTTGTAATCTGCATGTGCCCCTGGGGGTAATGTGCTCTTCAGGCAAAGTGCTCCTCTAGCTTCTTTTAAAGATGAAGAAAATACTAAATATGATCTTATTCTAGATTTCTTTTTCTTTTTTTCACATGAGCAATAGTTTGGGGTATTTTAAGACCTGGATATCTCTAGAGCTCATGATATACAGAGGTACTGTAAGAAAGGAAGGTAATGCCAAGGCTGTTCAGACTGTAGCTTGTTTCTTAAATTGTTGCAAAAATATGAAAAACTATTTCAGGAGTAAAATGAATTTAAATTGACATGTAGTTGCTAAGATATAGTAGTTTATGAAATGGAAATTGCCTTTCTTATTCACAAAACTGCTGAACTCAATATAGAGTTACTTTTCTGGGACAAGGACTACTCCTATCTGGGCAAGTTTCTTTTCTCAGAATGAATATATTGCTGCACTAGAGTTTGATCCCATTGAATCAAATGTTTCTGTTCTACTTTCTGGCATGCAGAGACTTTTTTCCTCCCTACTTCTGTGATACTGTAGTCCTAGCACAAAAACATATATTCTTCAGAGGGAAGAATGAAATACTTCCACTATTGTCCAGATGCAGGGAAGACAGCATACAAATCCTGCTTTTTTCTTTTTAGTTTCTTAAAAGGGAAATAGGCAGGTGAGAGTATTTTAAAGAATAATTTATCCACCTTGATTTATTTTCAAATTTGAATTGAAATAATGTTTTCTTATCTAAGAAGTTCAAATAGTGTGCTATCATTTGGGATGTGGGGTGATGCTCTGTTTTTCGTAGATGCATCTGAAGCTGGCTGCTAAAAACAAAAATTAGGGTCACTCATATCCACAGAGTGAGGAGGACCTAGCATGGGTGACCTTACCCTGGTCTAGGAGCATCTAGTACCTAACCCTAATGAGTACAGATGGCAGAGCTGCTGTTGTCAGCCTTATGTCCCCTACAAAAGACCTCATTAGTTGGAAAGCAATCACTAGTGCAATTTTCTGCTGCTTTATGCTCATTTTGTGATAAAGCTGCTGATAAAGATGAGATAAGAGCTGTATGTCATGCTTCAGTCAGAACAAAAATTTTCTTAATATGTTCAACAGATCTCCATGGGCTGTCCCTGCTGATCTTTTACTCTGTGCATTGCAGTATTTTGCATCCCTGAAGCTGAATTTTGAAAAATAACTTTATTCATTCAAAAATGCTTTTGTCCCTCCTGATTCCCCTGATATGTATTGGAGATTTCTTTCTAACTTCAGATTTATCAAAAAAAATCTTCTTAAAGAAAGAATACAAAAAGAGGACTGCAGTGGGTAGAAACCAGAAAGAACAAACAATCCAATACTTTTCAACACAAGAAGCATCTTTGCACCATATTTCTCCAGTTATTTTGCATCACTCTTGTTTAAATCAAGGATAATGTCTCCAGTGCTTTGAATAAGATCAGAGTTCAGTGAATCCTGAATGCTCTTGAATCAGCGACCTTCTATTTCCTTTCCCATGTTAGTAAACAGCTTTAGAAATGCTGATTAAAACTGGAGGATGAACTTAGTAGAGAACTTAGAGAAATGTAGCTGGGCTACCTACCATCACCTAAATCACCTTTATTGTATTAGTTGAATTTTAATTCACTTAAATTCAGTACATGTCTCCATCCAGATAAGCAGAGGGAGCAGATAGAGCCTATTTACTATAATTAGATGAATTTTAGCAGTGCATGAAGTAGAGAAGACTGTGGCAGAGGAGGGCATAGTAGGCTGTGGTAGGTAGACACAAGTTCACTGCCCTTGTATAATGAGGTGATTTTAATGGTGTCAACACTGCTCAAACCCTGATAAGGATAGAATGAGGATAGGTAGTGTTACAGTGAATGGTAACCTGTAGGCTTCAGGAGTAAGTATTCACAGTGGTTTATCATAAGCAAATTTTTCTCTTGAGGTATTTGTAAAGCTTCAAGGCCACACTGAAACCTTAGTCTCTTTCAAGCCCAGCAGCATTTTGGTACTTTCCTCACTGTAAACTCCTTTTCCTGGTGGTCTTCCTCTGCAGAGGTGTCAGAAACCTAATCAATGCATCTGTTGTTATAATGCATTGAATTAAGTCAAGAAAAAGTTGTGTGATACTCTTTAAGAGGCATTCATTTTTCCAGTCTTATGTGTTTTCTGAGGGAGCCATCCTCAATCGAATGGCAGTTGTCACCACATGGAACTGAAAAGAAGAGCTAGACTGACACAGATCCACTAATAACAGCTACAAAAAATCCCCCTCCCTTATCATTACCTGAAAAAAATTCGTAGAAAATGAACTTTTTAACCTGTACAAGGAAACAAGTTGTCTAGGTATAAGGGATGAGAATTATTTCTAAATAATACTAATAACCACATTTTTGTGTTCTGGGGGGAAAATTTTATTTCAAACTTTGTCATGAGGTTTTACTCTCAGTTGCTCAGTATACTAACTGCCCTGCAGCCTTCCCACTCCCATCTAAGACCTGCTCTTCAATCCCAACTTTGGTAACTAGTAAAATGTGTGATGGTTCCAGCTGACATCCCATGTTTATACATTTTGTGAAACTGCTGAACCATTAGAAACAGAAGAATCTTGATCTTCCAGAAAAGCCCCTGTCAGGGCTAAACTGCTCTAGGGAACACTTGATATCTCCTTGGTCTTTCCCTGACATCTTGCCTTAACCAACTCACTTTGTTTTCAGGAGGCTTCTACAGGGCTGCAACACTTCAGTGGGCAAACCCTTATGTGTGTGAATGCTGAATGCACTTGCACACTGCTGACGGAAAGATATCAAGAATTTAAAAAGAGATACTGGGCTTTTTAAAAAGTACATTAGGTTAATAAAAAAATTCTCTTTTCTCAGCTGTGTCTTCCTCACTGCTTAGTTGGATTGGCCAGCAGAGAGACAGTACAGGACTTGCAGAGCAGAATGACTTTTCAGGACATGTCAATAGGTCCCAGGGGACGGCTGTGTTCTGGAATGTGCTTTATTCACCTTATGATATGGACATATTTATGGGCCTCTGGTGTTTAAGACTGCAGTAATAAATTACCCATTTTATAGCTACCTTATTTTATGAATATTTCATTTTATGCAAAATACTTGTCCTGCTGAAAGCAAAAGTACCTGTTATATATTTTTAGCTTTAGTTGCTGAAAGACAAATCCAAGTGCTACAGACACTTGACACAAGAATGCTAAATTATGCCAGTCCTCTGACTGTGGGATTGATCTGCAAACGTATTTCTATATATAGATTTACTTTGCTTTTAGATGTCAGAAATTTTTTCCATACTTCTTTTCCCCACATTTCTGAATTTTAATGAGTAACTTCAGCTGTTATTATGGGGTTTCTACATCCCTTTTGTACAGTGCAGAATTTGGAAGGTATAAAGGAAGAGTGTCTTTAGAAATATCCGGGTGGTCATTTTTGCTATTTGATTGCCTTTGTAATTGTAAATATTACAATTTTTACTCTTTTTATCTTATACTCACACATCAAACATGAGGAATGTATTAATATATTATTATAGTAAGCTACAAAAAATCAAATTTAGTATTAAAAATAAGGGTTACCATATAGTATCACTGTAATCTGTAAGGTGAGTAATCTCTTTATACAGAGAAAATGAATATAGATTACTTTTCATTACAGTCATGTAAGAGGGATCATTGTCCTGATAGATTTTATGAGCTCCATCCATGAAAGAAACTGGTTTTTGCTGAATCTTGAAGTCAAATTTGACCTCATTTGGCTGAGTAGTTCTTCATGGATAATGAGTGGGATTTAATATTAAAGAATTAAGATTTGTCTGTATTTTCCCAGTTTGAAATTTCCTAGAACTTGTCTTTGTGTTATTTATATGAGGAAAAATTTTGGAACAAATGGAACCTGTGAGTGTCTGTCATGCTGTGAATTGATTATTAACAACCACCTCTGGTAGCTGCAGCTGATGCTACCCTGCAAGCTCATTCTTCGCAATATTTTCCGTGCTCCAATACACAAACTGAGTTGAGGGCAGACATTGCAAGTTCATGTACACCATGTTTTGATCATTCTGGGCATACCTCAGTAGCATCTCCAACTCAGGGCTATTGATTCAGGTATATTGATCTATGCAGGAAGCTTCAAAGAGCCTTATTCCCATTAGTGAGAATCCTTGGCAGATAGACAGAGGTGCTTCAGAAAAATGGGAGCCCGGCCTGATTTCCATTGTTATGTGTCAAAACTTTCCTCCATTTCTTCTTCATACATCGGTCACCAAGTCTTGACTCTATAGTCTAGTAGTCACCTGTGTGCTGGGCCTCCAGGTTGCCGGTGTCCATAAAGAGAAGCCAGCTAGTTTTCTGAAGTCAGAATCCACTTCAGATCATATGTGCCCTGCTTCTTTCTAACTGAGGGATATTTACAGATATACAACAAAAAATATAGGAAACATGAATACAGGATGTGCTGATGTGACCCTCAAAGACACCAAAGGGCTTTTCTGTAGAACTATACTAACCAAAAAATTAAAGCTCCTAACCTCCTATCCACCCTTTGTGATTGAAGTCTGGAGTCTATGCTGTACATAAAGATTAATGTGTGCCCAACAAAATCTTTCATCTGTAGAGAGAATATCCTGTGTTACAAGGTGTGACTTGCTTTTGAAAATTGATGTGGCACCTCTCAGGATAGTATTTTCACAGTATGACACATCACAGGTCATGCTGTGTTTTCTGTATCAGCAACTGCAGAGCAAATACCCTCCAAAGCTGATGATAAAATCAGTTCTCTGAACTCTTCCAGCTAGGGCAAGTATTGATGGGAACAGGTTTCCCATCAATGGGATGTTATGAGAAGACTCACATTTGCAGTGCAGAATCTATGTGTGGTAATGAATGAATCATTGCTGCCATTTGTTTAATAGCATCAAGAGCAGAGGTTTTCACTCTTCACAAAAAAAGGAGCTGTCTCTGTCTCTTGAGAAAGCTAAAATTTGAATCCCAGAATATGCAAATAAAAGAAGAAATTACAAATATGGTGCAAATATGATGTGCTGAAGAAGGACAGTGCCTCATGTTATGGGGTTTATTTGGGGATGGGGGAAAGTTTGGGGGTGGCTTTATTTCAAATTCCATATTAGCATAAATAAAACAAAGTTCTTTCACTTTCAGATTTGAAAACTTTTCAGAGGCTGTTTTATCTGTGATTATTTCTGGCTCACATTCACTGAGAGGGAGAGGAAAGATAAGAAAAGTAGTTTGAGAGAAAATATGATTTCCATTTCTGTCAAGTGCAAACAGTAGGGGTCCTTTTAATTTATTTGTTTTACAGTTCCACCTGCATAAATTAAATTACGCATCTTTTTTCTTCTTGCGTCTCTGCTTAAATTTCTTCCTTGCACTGTCAGTGCTTGAACTGTAATGTAGGCTAAATATTTAATAGAAAAGAGGAATATAAACCCTTTCCTTAAGCATCTCATGACTTTGCTGCTTTTACCAAAGACTGTTTAGTATGCCTATCAGTTTTGGAAACAGGTCCTTTTAAGTTTTCTTTTCTTGGAAGTCATCATCTGTTGAATCCTGAATAGGATCAATAAACGTATTTTTTAAAGCTCAGGAAATTTCTTTTTTATTTTGGTAGCAGATTCTTAAAATATTTAGCATCCTTTTTATTCTCTTGTGAAATACACACCTGTTTCTTTGCAGTACATGTTGACCTTGGTATTATTGCAGACTGTATTTCTGTTTTGTTTCATAGCAAGAACAATCTGAAAAGAGATGGCTGCTTATTAAACCTATCTGTTGTGGGAGCATAAAAAGGTAGTACAGTGTTAATATATATAGCTGGTTCAGCAACCCAAGTCTTTACAGGGAAGGTCTTAGAGAATAGCTGAAAACACCAACACTATTTTGAATTCAGCAGAGTTGGATCCATTCTCTTAAATGAATTTACACAGCACTTGCAGGAAGCCTCTCTGAAAATTTCACTGAAGACTCCCCGGGAACCCCACATAGATGAGCCACTTAAGCTTTTGTTCTGCAAACCTTCATTTGTGCAAGTAATGCCATTGAAGCAGATAGTTTTTATTATTTGCTTTAGGCTTGAGTGCTTGGTCATGTGAGTGAAGCTGCCAGGATTCAGTCTGATGAGTGAAAAATTATCACAGTATAAATGCAGAAGGGAAATTCCTCTAAGTTTCTGCTCTCCCAGTGAAAATTTTATTTAGCAGGATATAATTGGTTTTACACTCTTCTGTAGCTGGCTCTTCTTTGTTAATGAGCAGAAAGTACCTGATCTCCGATGTGTCAAGAACATCAGATGTCTTTCTCTGATGTCTTTCTCCATTCTTTAGCTAGTTGAGATCAGTTGAGATTCACATATTCAGTTAACTAAAAGCTTTCTTTGTTTTTCCAGAATAACCAGAAAAAAGAAACAGTAGAGGAAGCAGAGTATATTCATGACCCTTAAATGCAGTAAAACAGTTGCTGTCAAAGTTTTCAGAGGCAAACAGCAAAACTCCGTAGCCAAAGGGGTCTGCTCAGTCTTAGAAAATGCCTCTTTCTCATGAAACTCTCTGCAGAAGTTTGAAAAAGGAAGTGTTTCAAAAAATACACTTACAAAATTGCCTTGTTGGGAGTTTCTCTGCTAGAAACTGCAGTTCAGTTCTGCAAAAGTATTATAACAAATGTGCAAACAAGACAACACAATCCTCCAGGGACTTGACCCAAGACTTGCCCAACTGAATAGAATTCTTCCAGAAGGAGATATTGCATCGCCTAAACTTTCTGTGTAGACCAGCCAAAGGAATTAATGCCTTTCTCTCCTGGAAGAGTAAGGTGAATTTCTGCTATAATATAGTTTTTGTAGAGAAGCAGAGACTCCTCTCTGTTGCTTTCTCTCTGACATTTTCGTTTTCAGCTTCACTGTTAGTGGCACCTGGGGACTAGGTGATCTTGGCCTATCACTTTTTACTTTGAGGAAGCTGTGGCTTCTACAGCAATCAACATGTACTTTAATGAATTCATAGAATCATAGAATCATAGAATGGTTTGGGTTGGAAGGGACCTTAAAGATCATCTAGTTCCAACCCCCCTGCCATGGGCAGGGACATCCTGCACTAGATCAGGTTGCTTGATGTCTCATCCAGCCTGGCCTTGGATGTCTTCAGGGATGGGGCCTCCACCACCTCTATGGGCAACCCGTTCCAGTGTCTCACTCTCTCATGGTGAACACTCAAATCCTTCCATTTTCCCCCAAGTTTGCCTCTAGGCAGATTCCACATATCCCTTCTTTCCCCCACCTCCTGCCTCTGCCAACCCTTTACCAGCCTGTCCTGGTCTGAGGTAGAATGGGGTAAATTTTCTGGTTTGTGTTTGTACTAATATTTTTACTTGTTATTACTGTGTGTAAGATTGTTTACCGTTGTATAATGTTTAAAGAAAAACGGAGGAATTCGTGGAGGATGGGCACAGGCTAGGTAGTTTAACGACGCCCATCAAAGAAGACAAAGGAAGAGTGATCAGAAGACAAAAAGGGTGATCGAAGCCTCAGGCCGACTTCGCCAGACTGGAGCCAGCCTGGGGGAGGTGCCGAAGCACTAGTGAAGAAGGAACTCGTGGTCGGCTGTACCGGAAAGAGGAAGGAGAGAAACCGCAAGGGGAGGGTTCTACATTGATGGATGTAACATGTAACCAATGGAGTATTCCATCCCATCTGCCTCATGGTCTCAGTATAAAAGGAGGGATCGAAGAGGCAGTCGCGCTCTTCCTCCTCGGCTCTTCCCTCTCTTCCCTCGTCGGCCCTGAGCTCTTCAGACCCTCCTCTCCGTAGGCCTTCTCTCCTGACCACATGGAAACGCGATCATCATCCCGGGAGCTGGATTCTCCTCAGCCTGCTCACGTGGGGTCCTGATCATCATCCTGGGAGCTGGATTCGGTCTTGTAAATATTGTACACCTTTTTTATCTTTTCCTTTTGATTTTGTTTATTGTTTCATTATCTATTAAAGTAGTTTGGAATTCCTCCTTCCTTCCTCTCCTCTCTTCAGAGAGAGGAGGGAGGGCCATCTGTCTCTGGGGGGCTAATTTATTAATTTTGGCCCAAAACCAGGACACAGCCCATTTTCTCCCACACACCTGGGCTCCACTGGAGACTCCTCCCTCCCCATCTGTTCCATCCTCTGGTTGTGCTCTGTCTCTGTCTTCCAGATGAAGTACCAGGAAGAGTCCAGTTCTCCAGAAGTCAAGGTTCATCAAAATCCCTTTTTTACCAAGCTTTTCTAGAATTCCACAGCAATTCTTCCTTCAGGCTTTGTGCAAATTGCCCCTGGCTGAGATAATTCCTTACTTATGCCTGATGTAATGGGTAATATTAGCTTTGGGAGGATCTCCATCAGCCGGAGTAATTCTCAAGATGTCTTTTGACTTCAGGACTTCATTGATTTTCCACATCAGTATCTGGTCTGCCTTGTATAAGAATGATAGAGGAATCATGAGATTACAAGTGTCACTTCAGAAAACACCATGACAGGTTTTTGCCATTACTTTTTATTGTTATTGTTGTCTGCCATTCGTAAAGCTTAAGCTAAGCAATCTTAAATCTCTTTCATGCTCTGGTATTGCTTTACAGTAATCTCTGGGTATTTTTTTAAACACTACAAGAAGCTGTACATCACTTTTACTGATGATAAGGATGGCTATGACAGTGTTGTAGTAAAAAGGGATTTACATGTAACACAACTAGATTTACAGCTAGATGGATACTGTATTCCACCCTGTTTGGATGTGTATGAAGTGATGAACCTGAAGGTCAATTGATCCTAGAAAGGGATTGTGGCATCTGAATGGTAGAATGGTCTATTCCCAGGCTCAGATCTCAGCTGTAACATATAGGGGTGGGAGGGATATAGTGGTCTAAACCAGCAATTTTTTTTCCATTAAAAAACACTTCTGAAGGGTATCTCACATTTTTTAATATCTATTCCATCCAGACATGGGAATTACATGAGTGAGGTGAATTGCTATGAATCTGAAAATGAAGCTGCTTGACTGAGAAAATCTCCTCTGTCTCCTTATTGGAGTCTCCTGTGTTTAAACAAGTTGCTGAGCTTCTTTTCAGTAGTTTTAGCTGTAATGTTGGGTATCTTCCACGAGGGAAATGTATCCCATGGGCAGGTATGGTAAATGATGAGATTTACTCGATCAGAATTATTCAGTAGACAGAAACGTAGACTAGTTTGCACTGGTTAACTTGGCAAGCCAAGTTGAGATCCAACTCCAGACAAGTCTGTTTTGTGCCAGGGAGATTCCATTTATTGTCTGTTTCTAAAATTTTGTGTTAAGGTAATTATAGGAAGAGCAGGCATAGAAAAAACTGGGGTTTATTTTTTAGTGTGCACAAGAACTATAGATAAAATGTTTCTTACCTAATGTTTGTGCCATTCTTTCAAGGAGATGCCAGCTATGAGGAACAACCCTTTGCAGTAAAAAGTTGGCCATGTTTCTAAACTTCTTATGAAGACAATGGTTTGTTATATGTATTTTTATGCATGCACTTGTCTCCTGTCCTAAATTCTCACCTCTGGCATCATAGACTATAATATTTTCCCTACTTTCATCAGTAAGTATATTTTGATGGGTACTTTATGAAGAATTTATTGCAGATAGCACTTGAGGCAGTACTATGTCATAGGCCTGTTCCAGTCAAAATGATTTTGTGATTCTATTTTATGATTCTGTGACATAGAAATGCCTCTCTGCTTCTCCTTTACTATTCATTACTGTGCACTGTTTGAAGGACAGATGTGGTACTTAGATACTGGAAACAGCTGTGCTTTGCTGTTCATACCACAAGTCTGAGACAGGGCTTCCTCTCCAGGCTTGACTCTATCATACCATGAAAAGGGAGATTTTTTTTCTTTTTCTTTTACTTTTTTAAATCATACAAGATATTTTAAAATAATTTTGCGTGACTGAATATTCTATAATTAAATTTAGAAACATTTACTTCTAAGTGCAATTGAATTTGCCTTTAAAGTGTGTTTATTAAAGGCAATTTGAAAAGGCTGCAGACCATCAGAAAGTCTATTCCCTCTTCCCAGCCTCACTCAGTAGATGATGACAATTCTTTATACATGATTTTGCAGGCAAGTGGTATAGGGCCAGAAAATTTACACAGGCCTGCTCTCTTCTGAAGTGTCTTTTAAAGCTTTTCATGTCCTATTGAACTGAGCCTCTGCAGTAGCAAAGAATCATCCTTCTAATCTTACAAGAGCTCTCAGCCTGCCCTCTCAGCATTTATCTGTGTTTTTTAATATTTATGCCCAAAACTGATGCATATTGATCGTGTTTGTGTTGAAGCTTCAGCAGATTGAATGCTGACACATGCCAACACTAATGATATTAGAAATGAAACACTTGGATTCATGTTGACTTGCTTTTAAAACTGAAGAGAATGGCAAAATTTCACACATAGTTAGGTAGTGACTGCACCTATAAGTTGTAGATTTCTCCATCCTTGTATATACACACAAAATTTCAGACTGGATACACCTGTGTGGATGTGCCATGCTCTTGTGTAAAGTCTTGAAGATGACTGCTTTGATAAATAAAAGAATTCATTAGATACAGCTTTTAAAATGATCCTTGGCAGCAAGGTAACTCAGCTTGTGCTTCATGCACGGTCTCTCAGTTTAAAAGAGTTTTACAGACCAAGTTTCAAGGGATCATTCTCTTATGGGCATGTGTTTCAGCTACAAATGAGTGAATGCAAATCTCCATCTGTCAAAAGAAGCCCCACACTGAAAGCAAAGTAGGTACTTGTAGTACAGTATTTAAAAGTTTAATTTTGTTGTTAAATGATGAATTTTTACAGTTGCTTTCTCACTGGGCAATGCCAGCAGATGTCAGTGCCAGCCCCAACAGTGTCCATTGTGCTTGAGCTGCACAGTGGAAATTGCTTCCTCTTGCAAAAGAAAATCACTGTCAAGTTGCTGTTCTGTTTAACAATAGATGTAGGTGAAGCTTTTCAGCCACTACTTTAAATTCTGACTTGATGCCAAGAAGGCTGTCTAGTCTTTGAAAGGAACTCCAAAAATAAGAATAATCACCTCAAACAGATGTACAGTATCTTTCTTTTAAGGCAGCATTCCCAGGAACCGGGGCAGGGACCTTCTCTTTCTTCAACTGATAATAAAAACTTCTTCCAGGAATGTGAATAGTTCCTCCCATGTGTGATGGGGAAGGTGCCCTTCAGTGTGTGCTGTGACTGAGATCTTTGAAATCTTGTATCAGTGTCCAGCTTTCAGATTGCTAATCCAGCCATGAGTTTTATGAGTATTCTCTAAACAAACACAGAGTTTCAGACTTGAATGATCATATACTGTGGATATGGCTTATATATTACTTATATATCTGAAAATATGATTCCGTATTTGTATATAGTCCTATAATGTGGAGTGTTTAAAATCAGAATAGTCTAAGATTCATGCCAGGAATCGTGAATCTTTTATATTGTTTTGATGTCCCTTAAAGCTTCAATTTATGAATATGACTTCAGCTACCACTCACTGCTGCAGAGCAAAACAAAGTCTTCTGTGTCCTTAGCACACCATTGATTGTTTGTTATTTATGTTTCTGTCAGCTGCTTTCTGTTATTCTGAGACTTATCTGATGATGCCTGCAAAAATGTGCCTTTATTGCTGTCCTTATCCTGCTCTGTTCTCTTTCCAAATCCTTTTGTGTCACAGATATCTGATTTGCTGGAGGTTATTCCTGCTGCAGAGATTCCTTCCTGTGCCAAATACAGCTGGATTTCTACAGCTTCTGCTCTCTGATTCTGTTTTCTCCCGAGTATGAAATCTTCCCACGGGTTAAAATTCATAGATTATTTCACTTGGATCATTAAATTGTTGGTTTTGTAGCCTTTTTTTCCTTATTTTTACTGTAAGTCCTCACAAGTTGCACAGTCCACAACATTCCTGAAATCTTGTAATGTTTCTTACTTTGTTGAATGAAATGGAATGCTCTCAAAAGATGGGCTTCATCTGAGTTCATATCCCAGGCTGACAGCTCTCCTCCCAGGCATTCCTTTCCTTTTTTTACCAGTGCTCTGTGGAGATTTCTTCCCACATCCAGAACCCTTGTAATGTAGGGCAGGTCTCCAGAGCTCCTCCCCTTAGTTGTGTATGTATCCAAAAGTCTCTGACTTCAAGGGAATTTGCCTATTCCTTAAGATATTTGTTTTAGCAAATCCAACTATGCCTTCTGGCCCATGCAGCAAAATGAGGCCTGCTCTCCTTAAATGGTTATTGATTTTGTTCTTTGTTCTTTGTCCCGTATAAACTAAATAATAACTGGTGGCCTGTCATCTGATTTCTCCAGAGCTTTGGGTGATACTCCAATGTATTCTTGTGATTCTTGACATATTTTCTCTGAATATCAAGTTATGATTCATTTCTACTTATGCATACAGTCTTTATCTGTCCAGAATACTATTAAAAGTCTTGGTATTTGTATCTTTAAATAAATCTATTGCAATAGAAATGATTAAAATATGTTACAGAATTCAGATAATTTTAAAAGTTTGAAATTTCTGGGAAGGATATAATCAGAGTTGTTTATATTGGATTAGCAAAGTGAAAGAATGTGCATAGGGTTGCTAGTTGTTGATCCATTTAATGTTTTGTGTTTCTCTTACATATGGGAAGAATACAGCCTAAAATGGAATAGAACCTGTAAGGTGAATTTTGATCCTTCCAATCAGTTTTTCAGGACCTATTCTTGCTTAGAATATATACTTTATATATGTAAGCATGTGTACATTGCAAAAGTAAAAATGAATGTTCAGTAAGAATTCAGTGAGTTTTACTTGTCTGTTGAAACATTTTAATGCAATTTTTTAGCACCTCACTTGAAATAAAAAGGGGACTAAATATAGTCTAGGGAACAGAAACCAAAATAACCAATGTGTTAGAAAATATGACCTTAAAATGCATTGTGGAAAGCTAAATATTAATTTTTAGCCTAAAGGTCAGAAAATGTCAGAGGCTGTAATAATATTATTCAAGTGCACACAAGGTTATTGGAAAAAGGGAATTAGTCATCTTCAGCAGCAACAGACCCAAATTCTTACCTGAAAATTTGGTTAAACACTGGCAAAATGTCCAATGATAAGAGTGCTGAAGTATTGCAGAGGTGGTGTCCTGGTTTGAGGTAGAATGGGGTAAATTTTCTGGTTTGTGTTTGTACTAATATTTTTACTTGTTATTACTGTGTGTAAGATTGTTGTATAATGTTTAAAGAAAAACGGAGGAATTGGTGGGGGATGGAAACTGGCTAGGGAGTTTAACGACGCCCATCAAAGAAGACAAAGGAGAGTGATCAACAAGACAAAGAAGAGCCATCGAAGCCTTCGGCAG
>VZTY01006815.1:2195-20381 GCA_013400935.1 Turnix velox | reverse complement strand
AACATGGCTAATTCCTTGTTGGCATCTTGTTTCCAAGAGAAAATTCTGTTCCGAAGCAGAAAACTGATAGGCTATCGTAGAAAGGTGATACAGAGGCTTAATTTCTGAAGAAGCAAGTTTTTTAAAAAGCAGTTAAAGCAAAGTGAGATCTGAAAGCCTGATTTGCTGGTAACTCTGTACTTTCAAAGAATGCAATCAACATCAAGAATTCCATGCTATCAGCTTCTTCAAGGGACTAATCTGTATTCAGAAGTAACAAACTAATACGCGACTATAGCTATCAAAAAAAGAGCTTCGTTGGGGATGAATTATGTCTCAGGAACTGGGTGGAAAAAATGCATTGTAATCTTCTTTGAAGGGCCTCTGAGGAATTTATGTAGGTACTGGGATAAAAAATTGGATTTTCCCTCAGGAATTGCATTTAAAAGAGGCAGATATCTAAAGGCCTCTCTTGCAAGCCTCTCAGCTCTACAAAAGAAAGCAGACAACACCAGCCACTTTCTGCAAGGATCTTATTCCGAAGAGAAATTCTTGTTCCGAATCAAGGAACTGATAAGGGAAAAGAGGTGCTGAAATGAAAAGTTTCGTTTGTGATGTAGGGTGCATTAAGGAATGCACTTAAAAGAAGTTGAGCTGCAAAAGGCTCTCTTGCATATAGCTCCGTTCTAAAAAAGAAAGCAAGTAACATTATCAATGTTCTGCCACATGTTGGTCAGTGTAAAACCCTACATAAAATGGCAAAAAACTCATTGGCGTGAAGAGCTGTACAGAAAAAGAACCTTAATTTTTGATAGAACATGGTTTCCTATATACAGGATATGTTGCTCAATATCCAAGCATAACATACATAGAACCTTGCTACTGTGAAGGCAGAACCTGGCAGTCTTCGTACAGAATTCCCTGACTGGTGATGAATTCATTGCCATCATCAGTGAGGGTCCAGTGCATGTGTCCAAGCACATAAGTATAGATTTCAAGGATATGAATATGGTTCCAAACAAGAGCAATTTGACAGGAAAGAGAAAAGCACACATAATATATGGAGAAAACTCATAAGCTATGTCTGTAGTACATTTTCCTGCAGCATTTGTCCAGAATTAATTTAGCATAGACAGCCCTCAAAGACTGTTTGTTGCATCTCTGTAAAGGTGACAAAAATTCACCTGTCGTGATGGACACCTCAAGAATTCTGAGTAAGATGTAGTGGGAACTTGCTGGTATTTCCACTTAAGTTAAGCCTACATTAGATCTTCTATTCCTCTCAAGTTATGAGCAGTGAAGGGTTAGTAAGATAAGCAACATTTTATTTGGAGCTGCTGCTAGATCTCTTTTTGTGTCGGCTGTAAATGATCATTGAATTTCTGTTGATCATCTGAGGCAACTATTCTATGAGACAGAAATTTCTCAGGCCTTATAAATTCAAATAGCTTTTTTTTCATCTCCCTAATGCCTGTCCTCCTGTCTAGTCACATTGACTTATACGAAGAATCAGCTATTTCTTCCAGATTGTCTTTTACAGGGAGACACTGGTAACTAAAATGCTATTTAGCGTAACAATTTTGAAGAATCGATACTTCAATTAAATTACAGCAGAAGCAGTTTATGACTTTTTCTGCTGATAAATGTGGATAAAGCTCAGCTGAAATGGATGGATTGACATAATTTACATTAGAAGAGGTTTTGGCCTTGATATGCAATCCTGGAAAGAAATGTGGCATTATACTATTCTTTCTCCTTGTAGTGACAGAAGCTTTCACAATAAAGGTCTCTTTTAATTTATGATTTGCCATTAAAGACATTGCATGACGGGGTTCTCCGGTACCCTAGTCTCCTGCCAGGGACAAAGCCACTATTCATTATGCCTTATACAGTGCAGCCACTTATCATGTTTCTTACCCCACTGGTCTATCTCATTATTCTATGGGAAATCCATTTTAGGAACTGCCAGCAACTTTGTTAAATTATAAATGAGTTTATGCCACTTTTGGTTTTGAACAAGGAGACAGACTTTAGTGAATTAGGAATATGGGGTTGTGCTGCTCCATAATGCAATGTGACACAGCGACTCATCTAAACAATGAAACATCCCTCCTGAATCAAAATTTGAAGTGGCACTATCATATGTATTTTTTTCCTCAGATGAATTCATGCAGCCAGAGAGATACAACCACATAATTTGAATCTATAAGTTGTCTCTTAACATTTCAGTTCTTTCTTTTCCTTTTAGTTTCTTTTCTTTTATTGTTTTTGGTAAATTACAGAAAAAAAATTTGTTTCCATTGTAAAAAAATTCAAGCTTGTAAAGTCCTATGGGAGACAGATATTTTAGCACAGGATGAAAAAGAAAAATTGGAATTCCATACCAAAATGAAATTGGAGTGATGCACTGAAGTGAGGAGTATTACTCTGAATCTAAACTTTAGAAGTAATTCTGACATCCAGACTTGAGTCTGAGTAGTTTGACAGTAGCTCCTGACCTGTCTTGGCACCAGTACACAGAGGGGTGATATTTTCATGAATGTCTGAGGAACATCTAGAAAGTATTTGGCAACCTTGAAAGGAGAAATTCTAAAAGGTAAAGAAGCATGAAATGTACTGCAAAACCCAAACCAGGTTGTGTTGAGTGCATTGCTGAGCCACTCCAATAGTAGTGGAATAGCAGGAAGATGGCTTCATGTTTACCCATCTACATAGTACAGTCCTCTGGGTTTTCCTCTGAGGCCAATTCACCACTATAGGTTGAACTCTTAGTTATTTTTTTCCTCATCTGTTTTGCAAGAGTTATACCCAAGCTGTAAATCTTGTAAATCTGAATAATTAATACTGTCACTTAAGGAATGTGCTCACTCAAGTGCAGCTGTGGAAACATAAAAAGATTTTTACTCCATTAATGATTTTTAGTATGTGTTTAAATATTGTTTTGAGGCAAAAAGAAGATTTAAATACAAGGGTTGTTTCTTATCCGGTGTCTCAAAAAATTTTAAAAATATATTTAGATATGAAGGCACCATGCAATCTCAAAAGATAAATGAATTTTCTAAAGTTAAATTGGAGTTATTTTATGTATCAGTCAAAATAATTAAATCAAGTCAAGCCATATATTTCAAATGCTTTGTTTGACTTAATCTGCATTTTCTGTTTTGGCAGAAAAATTGCCTCCTTTAGTCACTTTGAAATTGCTAAATATTTCAGCTTATAATCAGAAGTTGCTTTCAATCTCTATTTTACAGGTATTATTCTGATAATGATAGGGCATAAAAATGTTTTGATAATCTGATGCTATTCTTTCAATCTAACATCAGTTGTGTTAACAAACTGATTTAATATGTAGCAGCGACATAATAATAAATTTATTATTCAAATTATTGTTATATCAAGTGATGTCTCATTTTTATGGTGCTATTTAGTCATTATTAGAAGCTTATAATTTTTTAAATATAAAGATATAATTCAGTCCCTGAAACAGCAAAAACCTCTCTATTCCTTTCCAAAGCTGTTTAGATAAGCATGTTTCAGCTGCCTTTTTTTTGTAAAGCCAAACAACTTGATGCTAATTTCATAGCAATTTCTGCACTGCAAAATCCTATATCAGTTAAACTGTCATTTTGAAAATCTCTTAAGTTTTCTGTAGTATTAGCAATTCATATTTTACTCTGAATACATGGTTCTGATTCCCTTGTTAAAAACAGGAATTCAATCCTCAGGCAAGTTTGTTCATGTAGTTCAGTGAACATTGGGATCTAAATTGTTCTTGATCTCAGCAGAAGTCTCTTCATCCTCAGGCTCCTCCATCACAGTGGTAGGATTGCTATTGTACTCCCCAGAGCTGAATTAGTTTCTTGTGTGGAACTTAACAAGGTGTGTGATCAGTAGGTCGAGAGAGGTTCTTCTCTCCCTCTACTCTGCCCTTGTACAGCCACATCTGGAGTGTTGTGTCCAGCTCTGGGGCCCTCAGTTCAAGGACAGGGAACTGCTGGAGAGAGTCCAGCGCAGAGCCACAAAGATGATGAAGGAATTGGAACAACTCCCTTGTGAGGAACAGCTGAGGGAGCTGGATCTCTTTAGCTTGGAGGAGACTGAGGGGTGACCTCATTAATGGCTATAAATATATAAAGGGTGAGTATCAGGAGGATGGAGCTGGCTCTTCTCAGTGACCTCCAATGATAAGACTCTGGGAAATGGGTGCAAACTGGAACTCAGGAGGTTCCACAGGAATCTGAGAAAGAACTTTTTCACAGTGAGGGTGAAAGAACACTGGACCAGGCTGCCCAGGTGTGGGGTCTCCTCTGGAGACATCCAAAACTTACATGGACACATTCCTCTGTGACCTGGTCTTGGGGTTCCCACTCTGGCAGGGGAATTGGAATAGCTGATCTCTCAGGTCCCTTCCAATCCCTGATGTTCTGTGATTCTGTGACTATTATGCAAGGAAAAACATTCTTACTGGTGTACAGTGGTAACCTACACAGTTGACTTGTTCCCTGAAGTGTCTTAGCAGCTTCACCACTGGTTAGTGCACTTTTTTTTTTCCCCATGGAGAATGCCTGTCTACAGAGAGAAGAGTGATCTTTTTCTCATTTCTGCTGCAGCAGTGACCTTGCTTCTTGTATTTTTCAGGGGAAAAAAAAGGAAAGAGAAACAAACAATAGAGTAAAGGAGCAGTAACTGCTTAGAGCTGCCTCATTCCTCAGCAGTCAGTACGTTCGAGCCAAAGAGACTCTTATTAAAAAATGGGAAAAATTCTAAGTATGTCTAAGCTGGAAAATGGATGAAGTGTATAAATCCATTTTAACTGGAACTACAAAGGGAAAGGCAAATACATGTTTTTCCAGTTTTTATATAATATTTGCTCTGTTTTGTAATGTCCTTGAAGGCTGAGAACTGAAATTACTCTTGTTTTTCTACTCTCTGTGTGTCTAGGTTTGGTGGTGCATGAATGCTTGGCTGAGAGCTCTGAAAAGTAAAAAAAGAATAAAGATATTTTTCTTCAAATGCAAGCACTAGGATTGTGATGATTTCTCTTTAAAATTAATGGGGATACTACATTTTGGAGAAGACAGGAATAATAACATGTTGAACTTATTACCCTAGTTCAATCTGGAATTTAGAAACATTAACTAATTAAGCATCATATCTCCCCCACGAGTTAGAAACTTCACAGTAATCAGTGTATTTGCTTGACATCTCTACTATTATTCACTGTGATTTTAGAGGGCTTTATCCAAACTGTTTAATAATGTATGACTTTTCAAAGCAAATTTGGCTAGAAAGTGAAGGATACAGAAATGGAGCTTATCCACGGGAGTAAACCCAGGAAACTTGACCTGAATGAACTCCAAAAGTCAATTAGTCAAACTTCACTAAACCCCTATCTGGAAATTCTTATTCAAAAGTACCATGATCACAACAGGAAGCAGGAGTGAATATGAGTATGGTGTAGAAAATTTCCTCTGTAACTTGTTCTGATTCACTTTCCTGACTGTGACCATGTAGACAATATGATAATGGAATGGCTGGAAAGTATGAAACACTTCAAGGAAAGTTTTTAAAAATTTCCACAATACAAAATATCCAGTATAAATTTTGAATATTTTAAACAAAATTTTATTTACTTAAGAAGGCCAGGAAAAAGAAATTTCTAGGGAAAAAGTGATTAAAAAAGTGTTGATGTTGGCTTCCATTTTGTCTTACTAGATGTCTAATTTTGACTGCTCTTGGAATCTGTTGTGACAGACAATCCACTGGACTGTCCTGATACATTTATTCCTGTTAGTAGTATGCACAAACTCACCTCTGACTTCCATCAGCCAAATGTACTACCAAAGTAACAAAGCTGCAAATATTAACAGATATAATAATGAGTCTAGTAGATCCTCTTCTGTGTGCTTCCTCAAGTGCTTGTGATACTTCTATTAGCCAAAAATCTGCCTGCCTGCAATATCAGAACATGAAATTTTTCTTAGCATGACCTTCCTCTCTCCTCAGATTTATAGATCAGAGCTCTGATGAGGGCAGCGTGATTGCAATGCTAAAGACTCTTGTAAAGCTTATAGCAGCTTACCATTTATTGGTAAGTACTGCCCTATGTTAGTAGAAAAGTAAAAAAATAGTTAAGGGTTGATTGACTAAGCATATTGGCCTGTTAAAGTGGCTTAATTTTCAGAAGACTTCACTAATGGCAAAATTGTATGTTAGAGGTACAAAGAGCCTAGGGAAGAAGGAGTGTCTTTTCTCTAATGCTGCTGTTAGAAAGTTATTCTGGGACTCTCTGCACATTGAAAACTGATTACATTTCAACATGATACCACAAGCCGTCCTCATTGCAAAGTCATACATTTCCCTAACACAAAATAAATAGAGACTCCTGTTCTTGCAGTTGGGATGCTTGGCATGTTGCCTGCTCCTGCTCCACACTACAAAATGAAATGCTTCAACTATTTTAACAGTGAGAGAATGCGAGTCCAATTTGTATATTTCAGTGTTTTATTTATCTGGGTTTTTTTTTTATTCCTTGGAAGGATTTCTCATGAAACCACTGGAACAGGATCCAGGAGACTGAATTTGAAATTTTAATTTATAAAACTTATAATAGGATATTTGGATAAACTGTGTGCTCACTGTCTTCTTCTGTCTCCTTAGTAGTCCTCCTGGTGACTTTTGTGCACATTTTTTTATTAAATGCTGTGTTATTATTATCAATAATTTCTGCATGTTATTTTCAATATCTCATAAAATTTGGAAGAATTCAAATTTACCTAAAATTTAAAACAATACTCAAAGCCTGGGAAAAATTCAGATCTGTCTATCCATAGCAGCTTCTGTCCAAGCATCATGCAAATCAAATCTTGTTTACACCATAAATTGGAAAAAAATTAAATTTTGGTAGACAAAGCATTAATCTTCACTGTGATTCTGACCTGGCTGGTACACTGGGCAAATCAATAGTTCTATTCCCCTTATAAAATTTTGCTTCTCTTTTTAATTTGGAGGAAAGAAACTATCCAGTCAGTATGTATTTGTCAGTGCCCAGCACAGTTTTTAACAGGTTAAGATCCAGTGTACCATAATCATGTGTACATATGTCCTCTTGTCATATACAATAAATGAAATTTTGATGACTTAAACTAACTATTGGAACAACTCTACCTACCCATATCCAGATTTACCCTATAGAACAAGCAAGATTTCTATATTCTGTTTTTCTGTATTAGGGACCAGTTGCTACAGAAAACTATTTGGATCTTTTTTTTCCCAGTAGATTGAACCAGAGTATAAATCTTGGCCTTGCTGTACTGGCTATTGCACTCCGAAAACATTCACAAGGCAAGAAAGCATACATACCTCTACCCCTTTTCATTCTAAATGTCAAACTGTATCACACACTATTTAATTTAAAAGAGAAACTCATATAAATTCTTAATAAGGAGAGCTCAAGCAGAAAAGTCAATATTTTCTATCAAATTTTTATGAAACGTTGAGACAGGAAAGTTGTGAAGTGCTTTGAATTGTCTATAAATGGAGATGTTTTCTGCACCTTGTATCAGTGCTTGCCCAGTGCTTACCAAAGCCAAGACATTGGATATGACATCAAGTTTCTGTCAATAGAATCTAAAATTTGGTGCTTGAGTGCAGAAAATCGAGATTCACTCATTTTTCTTTATAAGTATTGGAATAGCATGTGTCAAACCACATATTCAATTTTAAAATTATGAAAACCAAAATATTTTTCACTAACCTTTCTTAAAGTTCAAGTTCTCTATGTCTCTGAGCTGAGTGTTCTTGCTAGTGTTTTGGAATAAATCACTGAAAACACTGCAGCATACCCACACAGATATTAAGTCAAACTGGAGGTATGAAAGGTATCAAAAGGTATGAAAATATTCTGGTAGTATTTTAAGAAGAAGGAATTATTAGAAATCATTAGTCGTTTTATTAGAAACGTTTAAGCATNGGACTTGATCTGAAAGATCTCTTTGACTTTTGAGTAAAATATGGAGATGGAATATCAAAAACCTACATTGAGTATTTGGTAGAATATAACATCTCACTATTATAGAAATATAATTACACAGTGCTAAGCTTAANAATATTAAAATAATTAAATATTAAAATAATTAAAAGAATATTAATTCATTACAAACCGTATTTTTTGTAATGTCTAAACATACTCATTTCCCAATTGCTTTTTCTTCTGAGAGCTGTGTTCTAGATAGCTCTTCATCTTTGTTGATATTTTCTTCCCAAGGAAGATTTGTAGAAACATTATTTTTCAGCACCCCTTTAGTTACTAAATAAGCAAAGCTCTTTTCAGCTGAACGTAGTCCTTTTCACAGGGCAAGCACAGCTTTTTGTTAAGTTGTTAAGTTTATAATCTACAGGCTTAAGCTGGTAGGCATGATTTCTGTTCTCCAGATCATCCTTTTAAATGATCAGTTTTTGAGCCACTTTCCAGAACTGTGCCGAGTTTCCCTCCAGGTCTTTCAGTGACAAGGATAAAGTTGCAGACTGGGAGAAATCTCCTTCCTTGGAGGGAGTTTGGGATGAAACAGATGTTTATCATATGAGCATACAGTGAGAACTTTTGAATGGTCATGCCAGATTTTCTTTTTCCTTTTAGGAGAATTTTGAAATTAATGGAAAACATGAAAAATAGCTATTTTTAAAAATCAAATGCATTTTTCTATGTAACTGGCAATAGAACTCTGTTCCTAAATGAAGCTAAGGCCCACTTTTGGGAGATTTTGTCTATAACCATGAAGATAGTTTATTTACTATGTATACAAAAGTAATTCTTTATGGTGAGGGTGGTGAAACATTGGAACAGGTTGCCCAGAGAGGTTGGAGATGCCCCCTCTCTGGAGGTGTTTAAGGCCAGACTGGATGAGGTACTGAGCAGCCTGATCCTAGTGGGAGGTGTCCCTGCCCATGGCAGAAGGGTTGGAACTAGATGATCTTTAAGGTCCCTTCCAACCCAAACTGTTCTATGATTCTATGGTTCTATAGAGAGTTAGGTGTTACAGCAGAATTCTGTGACTCAACAGCATAAAAGGAAATTTTTCCTAGACCTCTTGAACTTCATTCTACTGCTTTTGTTGAGTAGAGAATCATGCATTTCAGCTTTACTTGTTTCCTCTGTGACTTATTTCTGTCCCTATAAGTGACCAAAATCCTCTGACTTTAATCTACAACTACAAGCAAGATTGGGTAGGTGGTACTGCAAATTAGAGGTCACTTGTCTCCCAGTAACTTACATTTTCTCTTTAGCACTTGTTATTACATTTCTGTAATCTTCCCACATGACTTGATGCTCTGACACTACATTAGATTTAACATTTTTTTATAGATTGTGCTGCTTGACAGTTGTTTATTGTTCTCACACACCTTGTATGTCTGAACCCTTGGCTTTCCCTAGCAAGATAATCACATATTGAAGCTCCGTGCTGGGATACCTGTGAGCTCAGTCTGTGTTTGGAAAAAATACCACACACACAATATAAGCTGCTCTCCATCATGCCAAGGAAGCAGCCACCTGGAAGTAGACATGCAGGGTAAGTTAACACTAATTGTGACTCTGTCATCATCTTGTCAGCCTTACCTCTTGATATCTGTCAGTGAATGTTTTATGATATAACAAATATAATCTAGATCTATATAGTGGTGTATATTAATGGTAATAACAAAGATTAAAAGTTAATGAACTGATCATGGTGACATTCGCCTCTTCACAACTGACTCACAGATTTTCAACCAAAATCACCCAAGTTTAATTTTTCTGAGTAAAGATGACCACTGCACCTTTACTGTCCAACTGAGAAATTTGATGAATTATCTGTCCTGTCCCTCACAAGATTATTTTATTCAACACCAGCAGATTATCTTTTCTAAGCTCCTTAAAGTCTTGCCATCACAAACCTCATGGAATACTGCCCAAGTGGTCTGATATTTTTTGGTGTCTTCTTTTTTTTTGCAAGGTGACACATTAAGAATGTTTAATAGTTGTGCTACTGCTTGTTGTGTGTTAGGGAAATTCTTTGTTCTCTTGATTTTTTTTTTGGTCATTTTTTATTTAATTACAATTCTGAAAATTTGGGAGAGACAGTTCGATAATTTTTCCTTTGATTTGTTTTTCTTTTGGTTTCAATTTAAGTTTTCTATAGGAAAAGAAGATGGCTACTTCTTTTAAACATTTCCATACTTTGAAGTACTATTGAAGGCTTTAGCTCTTGTTTTAGTAAAGGTAGGTTCATTATTGTGGTAGAAATGAGCCTTACAGACAGCAGAATGAATTCAGACATTCTTCAAGAACTCCATCATTAGAAATTTCCAAAATTACTTTGGAAAATTTTGGTTAACTCTCCAAGACATGCTTTCCACATTTGAGTCTCCATATTTTCTTAGACTAGAAAAAGAAGTGTAAAAAATTCTAGCCCCAAGGTTATGGCTGAATATGTCTTCTTGTAGTTTTGGGTATTTTCTTCGTGGTAACAGGGAAGGCTGAAAATAATTTAGCTAAACAATCAAGCTGTTGTTTACTTCATCAAACTGAAGTGGATTCACACGTTTGTGAATTAAATTTCTGTAAGTAGCAGTTGCAAAATAATAGATCTTGGTAATGAAACTTGCAGGGGGCCTCACACTTCAGAATATGAATTCTTAAGGTCATTATTGCCAAAGCCTCTAGACTGAAAATATCTGTTGAAGAAAATGTCTGATGTCTTGAAATTCAGTGTCAAACACCAAGGACTGGACTGACAGATGGCAGAAAAAATAGGGTGCATATTATAAGTTACAGCTGCTACAATTTAAAAGAAATACTAATTGAAACATGGGTTTTCTACTTGTGTTGATGTAAATTTTAAATAAATTCTTTTTGCTTGTCTTTAAAAAAAAGCTAATTTTTTTTCTCATTTGTCCTTTCCTGTTGATGCCTTTTAAGAAAGCCTATAATACTACTCTGGGCATTTTTTACTTATAATTTGGGGTTTGCCTGGTTGGGTAGCAGCTCTTTATGCAGCTTAGAATTCCCAGATCTCAGTACCTAGCTGATTGCATTGATTTTGCTGAATATGTGGTCATTCTGCTGGGCAGCTGGTAATGGGAGGGTGAAACAACCCAGGATTTTGGATGTGTGTGAATCTTGGAATAGATTTCCATGCACATCTTCACCCACTCAGCCATGTATGCACATACCCACACACATCCTATATATATATTATTAGAGAATTAATATATTCACTCACAATGTTTCCTATTTCTTATATCCTATTACCTTTGGATAATGCATGCTTCATTTAGGAATCTACGTCAATATCCTTGTGAAGCCCTAGGCTTTGCAGTTGCTACTCTCATCAGTCTGCATCCAGAATGTTCTCCCACGGCTCTATGTTGACAGAGAGTCGGCATTCAGCTGTGAGGAAAGGGCAGAATGTAGTTGCTTTTCCCCAGAAGCAGAGCAGAGATCAAATTAAGGCCATTTCTCAGTTACTCAATTATTCCCTGGGGGACACCCAGCTCAGCTCTTCTTTTCCAGCAAAGCTCTACCTTCTCTCTGACCTCCCAGACAGGAGGCAACAGTTCAGACGATTTACCTCTTATGAAGCTTTTTTCCCCTTTATTTTCCTGTTTTGCCACACAGGTAGATTCAACACTTGTCTTTTAACATTTTCTACTCAATGCATAGACCTTAAAAATTTTGAGACATGAGCTGTGAAAGTGTTTTGGGATCTGTGGAGTCACTGCAATTCTGCATGTCAGTTCCATCTATGGAGCAAATTCATTGCTGGCCCTAAAAGAGGCAAGAAACATTTTGGTACCCAGACCCTGCAATTCCCAGGGGGCACGGGTTCCTTATGGCATGTGTGCTTTGAGAAGGATTTCAATGTCTGTTTAATCAGCAATCATAAGCTTAAATGAAATCTCTCTTCCAACCTGCTTCCAACATTTAGCTGTGGCTGTTCTCTTCCCTTGTCTCAATTTTTTTTTAACTTGCCCCATTGTTTTGACATTTGATGACATACTGAGAGTGGAATTCATCTTTTTTTAAAGATCATGGCTGCTTGGTTTACTTTTGTTTTGCATGTGGAGAGAAACATCTTTAGTATCACTTGTAGTGCTCTGTCTGTGTTGCGCATAATTTTTTCTCCTCATGTTTTAGATATTTTATTGAAGGATAAGGAAACTGGAAAAAGGATTTCTCTTCCTTTATTAGCTTTAAAACACATATAAAATTGATTATTGGCAAAAGATCTTTGAAACAGTGCATCCACAATCTGCCCTTTAATGCAATTTATTTTCTTGTGCTCTTGATGTGAATAGGTTTATCATACTAAGATTACTGCACACAGCAGTTCAGCTGTTGTTTGCTAGACAATGAAACAATGAAGTATTTCCTTTGGAGAAAAGGAGAGATGCACAAAACTTTGCAGAGTTCCTAAAGATAGAGAAAGAATAGGCCAGGCTTTGTTCTGACCAAGCTAGAAAAGTCCTTCAACTAAGTACTTAACTCAACTTAGTTGAGTTTCTTTTCAGCTTATGTCTTAACCAGAATGAATTGTGTCATATACATGCATTAAAAGTTGGATAGCAGAGATTGTCTTTAAATCCCTCAAGCTCTGAGGACCTGTCTGTGCTCAACTTATTTTTTTTGTAGGGGTAGAAGTAGATATATTGCTGTTGGCTTTTCTTTGGTCGTATTTAATGTGTTGTCAAAAAAATAAAGTGGAGGTAGGGGAGAATTGCAATCAACAGCCTTCAAAAAAACAAGTGTTCTGTGTTCTTCCTCCTAATTATTTAAGATTTAACAAGTGCTATCAGGTAAAAGTAGTTTACCCTAATTATTGAGATTTGACAAGTACTGTAAGTCATAAAGCTGTCTGAATAAAACTGAGGCTTGTACATTTTCATGTTCCCTGCTGATGAGACTGGAGTCATTGGAGGCTGAGGTGTACTAATTAATCCCAACCAAAGCTTTGTCCTCTCAATTAGCAGCTGTTTAGATATGCTCTCTGGTTGATCTACAGCTGCCTTGTGGGAATTACCCAGGCTATGCAAGTTTTATTATTCTGAACCCCCAGGCCACTACAAAGTTATGTCAAGGAGAGAAGCTGATTTGTTTTACAGCAAGTAATAACTGTATGTGGTGCTTTGGGGAAAATTCCCTTCAGGTAACTACAACAGAAAGCTGGAAGAAGCATCTAAAGAGGAGAAATGCCCTCAACCTGATGCACTGCAAATTTCACCTCTGAGCCACACAAAGTCCCTCTTATCATCTCTGCATTGCTGTAAATCAGGAAAAGGGCATTTATTTCCTGTGACTGGAAGAGAAAATGTTTCTCTAGCTGTCTAAAAATCCATTTGAAATTACACATAATAAATGTATTAAAAAGTCCCCTTCAAGTACTGATAAGTCACTCTGAGGTCCCCTCGAGCCTTCTCTTCTCCAGTCTGAACCACTCCAACTCCACACATATGGCTTACACAGCATCATATCTCTGAAGAGCTTTAGTAACCCTTTCAGTATATATTATTTTGTAGAAGGAAAGGTACAACACACCTTATCTGCCCAAGAATTTGCATGATTTGCTCATGGAATAATCATAGGGGTATGCACTTAAGAGAGAGGCTCAGGATACTGAATTTGAATATGGTTTACTTGTGTCAATCTACCCATGTATTTTCTTCTCCTCTAATTCTGGTTTCTACCAGTCATCATTACTACCCTTCATTTCTCTCCTTGCTTCCACAGATATTTGTCAGTACTTCTCCCCAAGAAATGATAGAGCAGCAGCCTGTCTCCCCTCTTCTCCCAGGCTAAGACACGAGGCCAAATCCTGAGCCAACTTAAACTAACTCTGTAGAAATTGAAGGCATTAAATTGAAGTGAAATTTGAGCAATAGAGTGGAGAATGTTGCTCTGAAATCTCAGTTGTGACTCTCTCTGAGGAAGATGCTCAATCCTTCCTCATCACTCATGAACGGAGTCTGAGCTTATCACTTCTCTCTTGCTCCAAGCCCTGGCTGCCACCAAGAGACCAAAGCTTAAGAGCCCTGGGATTAAACTGCATGCTTTAATACTTTTCTATCCAATTAGCATGGAGCTTAAATATGCTGGGGAATGTAAGGATGATTCAAATTGCACACTTAAAGACTTTTTAGTGCATGGGAAGAAAATGGAATTTTTGGCTGATGGAGACCAAATTTTGTCACAGATGTACCTCTGTGACCTGCACATGCTGGTAATGAAATGGATGGGTCTGCAGACCCTCCAGGAGATTTTCAATTTCAAAATGGATGGCAAATTGCCATTCACTAATAAATCATCTACAGCAATTCTTGCAAGAAAGAAAAAAGGCTCAAGGCATCTAATTTTGGACTTGTGTTTTTTCAACCACCCTCTGAGTTCATAGACTTCACAGTTGTTTGAAGTAGGTGTGGCCAGATGGCCAGGCATATTCATTGTTAAGACTTGTTGTTTATATAAGTTTCACTTCAATTGAGTGAAGAATGAGAAATGCATCAGTCAGTAAGATTTTTTCCATCGGACTTTATTCTTGCCCTTCTGTTCCACAGCAGTTTCTTCTTTTGGGCAGGAAAACTTTCTCTTTCCTGGGCCCCCTTGCCTAATAAGACTGATGCAATGGTTACAGGCTGTAAAATTATCCTCTGAACTCTGTATCCTTTTCTATCTGTTTCATCTCCCTTAGACCAGCCTACTAAGATATAACTGTGATGATACCTCAAGAGAGAGGCTACCCTAGTGGAAATTCACATCAGATTTCTAGAAAAGAGAAAATCTCTGTAGTTCTAAATTGGAAGCTTAGAAGGGAAATCACAGAAACTCTTTGTTTCCTGGACCAGCACTTACTTAACAAAGTGACAACATCCATTGAAGTTAAAACCAAACGTTTTTTCAGCTATGGCTGAAGAAAATCTAATTGCAAGCAGCCACCAGATGACATGGTGTCAGGATTGGGGCTGGTGAGGCAGTTGTTTTCTAAATAACCAGAAAACAAATGGGTTTGGGTTGGGTTTTTTTGTTAGTTTGGTATGAACTG
This sequence comes from Turnix velox, assembly GCA_013400935.1. NCBI lineage: Eukaryota > Metazoa > Chordata > Aves > Charadriiformes > Turnicidae > Turnix > Turnix velox. The sequence goes on along the minus strand of VZTY01006815.1, from coordinate 5,328 downwards.
GTAAACCTGCATTTCAGCATAAGAACTTGATTACAAATGCTGCCTGCCTGTTTCTATTCCTGCATCTCCTCCTCCAGTGAGCCACTAGTTATTTTTTGCATCTACCTCAAGGGATTGGCACAGGTTTAAAATTGCCTAGTACAAAATAGCTATATAGTTATAATTTGGGATCAATTCTCTCTACAGTATCACAAACAATTGGACCAGGATGCCTAAAGTGGAGAGTTCAGAAGATGAGTGGTCAGGAGAGGGAGAGGAGAAGGACCCAGGCAGCTGAAACAGATGGGTATCAAATCCACCCTAGCCAAGCATTTGGATGTCAACACAGAGAGGTAAAAAGCATTGGTGGCTTGTCACAATTTTGCATTTTTCCCCCAAACCTCTTATTTCACTGATGGAGCTGCTGCAAAGCATTTGAAAGGGTTTGCTGTTCTTCGGTGTATCCAGAGTAAGAATCACAAAGGAAGTTATGCTGGTGCACTGTTGTGTTCTGTTCTTTGGGATTTATTTATTCTTCCATTTAAAAGTCATTTTTCAGCTGTTAGGAGCTGAAGTGTGGATGTGAAAATAGCAAGAGACTAAGTATATTACATGGAATAACCTTTAAGTAGACTGCTCTTTCAGGCTTGTTTCCTTGCTGTGTATTATGTGTCAAATAAAACTTCATGTACTTTGTACTTCACAGTGTTTTCAGACTGAAATTTCTGTGTATGCCCCATTATGGATGCTGGCAGGGAATCTTACACATGCTCTGAGTTTTATAAACATATAAAACTGCATACATAAAATGACTAAAAGTAATATGGATTTCAGGTTCTCAGGAACAAATTTATAGGCCGTATTACTACAAGCCTCTGAGCAACACCTCTTAGGTTGCTTACTAAAATCTCTTACATCACTTCAAACTCTTTTTTCATTTTAATATGAAGTTATTTCTATGTCATGAGAAGTAGTTGCAGACAAGGTGCTTTATTCAGGGCCATCAGCAAGATGCAGGGAAGCTGGCAGTCGTGCTCATGCCAAAGATTTCTCTTTCACTTCTCACTAAGTGGATGTATTTAAAAAAAAAATTACTTTTTTTGGTTGCACGTTTTGATATTTCTGTTTCCTGAGACGTGCTCATGGTCACCTATGAACAATATTAAGTAGTTTTCATACTTTGTGGTCATACTCCTCTGTGCTCTAATTGCACAGTTACGTGAGCTTTTGTCACTCCAATGTGAACTGCTGGGAGCTGAAATGCATGTCAGCTGCATCATCTACAAGTTTGTCCTAGTGAAATTTGGTTAAAGTAGCCTAAGTTGCACCAGAGTAATCGGCATTACCATTTGTTTTTGACAATTCAATGACAGTTCAATACATCTCTTGTAGCTTGGGATGGTATGCACCATTACATTTACAAAATGTGAGAGAGAAGCATATGCCAGAAGCTACAGGCAAATGCTACATGCATATAAACTACATGACTTTCCACTTTCCTTGCAAACAAAGTGGGGGCCTTGAAAGATAAACCATGTACAGATACAGTTTGTCAGCTCCTGATACTTTTCTTTATAAAGAAAATCTTGTCATATTTAGTTTCAGGGGAGTAGGAGGAAATGTAAAATGAAAAATCTGAACACCAGTGATTAGTGTGAGTGTAATGTCTGGAGAAGATGATGAAAGGCTATTGATTGCTTTTCTCTTTTGTCACCTTTTCATACAGTCTTTCACATGACTGTCCACATTGAAGCAAAATGTTTGTCTAAATGAATTTCAATGATTCTGCTTCATAGGTGAAGTTCTAATGACCATCCAATCCAGTTCAAGTTTCAGTTTGAAATGAGTAAGACACTACAACTAAGCCCTTATTGTATCTTCTATGCTGCCTTCTTTTGTGCTTCACAGCTCACAAATCTGTCAGCCTGAAAGAGGCAAGAATAAGGTGAGGAAGTGTGCTATCACATGGGATTTTGCTTGTCAAGACACTGGAGACTGCCTTGTGCTGGCATAATACAGCTGGCATTCAGTAAAGTACTGTGTCAGATGTGACTCATTTTAGAAGTTATCTTTAACAGCAGCACTTGCATATCTACAATTGCTCCCATATCTTTAGCATTTATTAAAAGTATTTACATATCTTAATCTGCCTTATTTTTCTTCGAGATGACAGATGCACTAAAAAGGAAATGCGGCAAAAAGCTCTTCAATTCTGCAATGCAAATAGTTGTGCAAAAAACACACATAAACTGGAAAGATAATTTTTTTGTGGCTTTAGAAAATAGGTGCTTGGAGAAAAAAGTCATAAAGTAATTGTAAATCTCTCTCAGCATGAGGTGATGGTGGGCATACTCATGAAGTGGAGGAAAGAGCCCATCTCTATTCACGCCAAAGGACCTGGGCTAATTGACACCACCACAGGGGAGAAGGAGCTGGGGATGTACACCAAATGTGTTCCTCAACTAAAATGGAAAGGAAACAAAAGTCAGTAACTGAAAAATTCCCTCCTGTTTAGAAACATACCCTGGGGAAACTGACTATAAATAACAAGTTTTTAAGAATGCCAACTTTCACATGATTTTCTGAAAGTGATATATTTCAATTTATCTTTTGAAGATCTTAATTTACTTTTCCCTCTCCTCCAGCTCCTCCCCCCACTTGGGGGAAGTTAATAAATATTTCTTTGTCATTTGTCCTGGTTTGAGGTAGAATGGGGTAAATTTTCTGGTTTGTGTTTGTACTAATATTTTTACTTGTTAATGTTGTGTGTAAGATTGTTTACCGTTGTATAATGTTTAAAGAAAAACGGAGGAATTCGTGGGCACAGGCTAGGCAGTTAACGACGGCCATCAACGGCCATCAAGCTCTCAATAGGAAGACAAAGGGGAGCCATCGAAGCCTCAGGCACACCTCGCCAGACCTCGCCAGCGTGGGGGAGGTGCCGAAGCACTAGTGAAGAAGGAACTCGTGGTCGGTTGTACCGGGAAGAGAAACCACAAGGGGAGGGTTCTACATTGATGGATGTAACATGTAACCAATGGAGTATTCACAGAATGACCCGGGTTGGTATTCCATCCCATGTGCCCATGCTCTCAATATAAAAGGAGGGATCGAACGGTCACTCGCTCTCTTCCTCCTCGGCTCTTCCCTCCTC
>VZTY01006814.1:0-16580 GCA_013400935.1 Turnix velox | reverse complement strand
TTGTGGCCTCCTCTGGACCTGCTCCAGCAGCTCAATGTCCTTCCTGTGTTGAGGGCTCCAGAACTGGACACAGTAACTCCAGGTGAGGTCTCACCAGTGCCGAGTAGAGGGGTAAAATCACCTCTCTTGACCTGCTGGTCACACTCCTCTTGATGCAACCCAGGATTTGGTTGGTGCCTTCTTGGCTGCGAGTGCACACTGTTGGCTCCCTTTCTTTGTCTTTCTTGGTTTTCAGTGACTCCATCCTCTTTTGACTCTCTTGAATCTCGGCAAGCTCTGTGATGATCTCAAGCAAATCAACTGGAGGCTTTACTGCTTTGTCCAAGGATCTTGCCAGCCTGGCTTGGTTTCTTTCTTGTGGCCTTCACACTTTCATCTTTGTGCCTGGACCTGCTTCTAGCTGTCTTTCATTCATTAAGTTGTGAGTTGCCTCTCAGCTGAATGTGGTTCCTTGTGGAAAAACACTGCTCTGCTCAGCTTTGTTGTAAAATCAAGCGGGTGGGTTTCAATCATACAATTCATGCTGAAGTGGTGTGGAACAGGGAGAGAGCACTTCAGCAGGTTTGTCCTGCCCTGTTGAAGAGCAATCACAGCACAGACTTCCAATAAGGGAAATACCTGCCATCTCCTAACTGGGACTGATGCGTGGGGCTGAGTTTCCCTCTTGGTTCACTGTCAGAGTTCCTGCCTGGGGGAAAATACACCCTTTGTTTTGAAAGGCTGATTCTGCATTTTTGGTGACAGCTGTGTGTTTTAGAGAGGACATCCATTCTGATTTTTCTCTTCCTCTGCAGAGGCATAGCTGTACGTTCTGTTTTCTCCTTTTTATCACAGTATACTCTGGAAATTTTCCTATTGCTCTACTTCAGAGTGGTTCTGACTTTTAAATTCATGCAGCCGTAATGGCTCCATCTATCACTCAGCACAGTGGAGCTGACTGCTAAATGGGAAGAAGTGTTTTTGAAAGAATGTTCTATTAAATTCAGCATAAAACAATTTTTTTTTAAAACTATAATATGCACTCTTGTATTTTCTAATTTTTCAATTTTTGGAGTGAAAAACCAGGCCTTCAATAAATACTTTTGGAAAAAAGTGTTTTAAAAATCTCAGAAGAGCACAGATGTATTTGAAGACATTTCCTGTTTTGTATCATACTGTTTTCACATGTGAACATGAACATTTGTTACTTATTGTAACTTGTTCTTCAGTGTCAAGTCACCTCATGCAGAGGAAGGGCAGGCAGGGGAAGGAATTTTTAACATAATATGGGATGGGAGGACTAGAAACAATGGATATAAATTGGAGGGGGATAGATTTAGACTAGACATAAGAAAGAAATTCTTTACAGTGAGGGTGGTGAAATACTAGAACAGGTTGCCCAGGGAGGTTGTGGATGCCCCATCTCTGGAGGTGTTCAAGACCAGGCTGGACAGGGCACTGGGCAGCCTGGTCTAGTGGGAGGTGTCCCTGCCTATGGCAGGGGGGTTGGAACTCGATGATCTTTAAGGTCCCTTCCAACCCAAACTATTCTATGATTCTATGATTCTATGATTATCGTATCAGTAGTTCAATGGCAGATGCAAGAGCTGAAACTCCTCTTCATGTGGATGTTGACCATTGATACCAATCTACTGGCTTTTTGTAAGCTTAGAAAGGTAGCCAGTGTTCCTACTGTACCTCAGCAGGGTTTATGTACTGGTTAATTGCCATGCCAGGCAGACTTTTTTAAACAAAATTTACTTGATTTCTTCTTTTTCAGGTGAAGTGCATGATGTGGCTATCACAGATTGGATTAGTTATTATGCTTTAATATTACATTTTCTAGGAACTCATCTCCCAATTGCATTGAAGCTCTGATTGTTTCAAACAGACTCTGTGTAGATGCAAGAGTCAAGAATGATGGAACCTTTTGGTGACCTGAGATCAATAGCTGCAAACCCATAGAAAGTGCAGAGCACTGAAGTGGAATATGTGTCTTTTGAGCTCTTCCTGTCTGAATAATAGCCTGAGGCCTGTTTGATTCACTCATAATTTTGGAACATTTAAATGGGTGTTTAATAATCTTTCAGCAAATATTCTTTTGGTGAAAAAAGGAAAAGATCCATCAAATGTTATATAGGAACAAATTTCTTTTTAGGAGACAGGACAAAACAATAGTGAGATTGTGTGTAGCTGCTGATATACTCATCTCCATGCAAGTGTGGAACCTTGCTTAGTTTTCTAGATGTTAGGCAAAATTAAGTAATTTCTAGTCAACACTAGAAATGGAACCCATCTAAGAATTTTAATGGGACTGAAAAATTGAGATCAAGTCTTTACTGTACTATTCTATAATTTAAAATTGTACTTCAGGAGAACTTTGTGGCTCCATATGGAGATATGGAGCAGAAGAGAGTGAGATGGATATTGCCAAGGGAAATGCCTCTCTTCTGTCCAGGAAAGTTTACATGGCATTTCTTCAGAAAGCCAAGTGAATTAAAACCCATATACAAATAATTGTTTCTGTGAAAACATTTTCCTCCTCTAAAGTGAAAATGTTTTTAGCAATTAAATAAAAGAAGTGGAGCCCAGTGTGGGTTTTACTGCACTTTGGAATTATCACTGATTTTACTAAGCATTCTAGCTTGTTATATGCAATATATTTTCATCTTAAAATGAACACCATTTTGCTCCCTGGTGAATGACTCCAGTAATTACAAAACCACCTAATTGATCTATGCAGTTGTTTACTGGCTGCTTTGGTGAAGGAGACAAGCACTTTTTATATGGCTTCTAAATTATTTTGTGATTCTACAAAAAAACAATTGCATCTTTACTTCAAAGGAATCACATTTAAGCTGGTGCCTCAGACTTCTTCATGAATGAATTCTTGTCTCTAGATTTTTCAGCTGTGCTATGGTCACATAGAAGCGTTTCTGTTTTATTTCAATCTAATATTTGTGTTTACAAATTATGTCTTCAATTGCGGAAGCTCTGCAGAAAGTCAGGAAGTATTTGTTTCTGAGTATTTTAGCTTTCTCCCTCCCCCTGTTTTTGTTCTTTATCACTCCAGCCAGCGTGCTGAAGCATGACAAGAGCTCAAACTCGGCAAACTTCCAAGATATGGAGGATACGCCTGACAGATGTGTCTTGGAAGAGTCTGAGAGTCCAGGTAAGAGGCATTTAAAGACAGTCACCAAGTATCAAGTGATAAATCTGACACAGCTTTTGGGTCTGTAAAAAAAAAGCACATTGTAATGCCGTTTCCTTTTTAGCAGCTGCAATGTCAAATTAATGGTCACCTCCAGGGGTCACAGTGTGGAGCTGTTATCCTTTCCTCTTTCATCAAGAATTCAGGTCTTAGAAAGGATAAAGGCTTTATGACCAAAAAAGAAAGCTGACACTACTAGTTCATTATAATTAGTTTTGGACTACACTGCTTACTTAATATATGTACAATGTCTGACCCTTTGAAGGTAGCATGAGATTATGAAAAATTAGAAGGAGTGTATATACAGCAGTTGAATGTAGCAGCAGACATTTAGACAGCGTATCTCCGGAGGAGAGCAAATTGCTAGCGTTAAATAGCTTGATTCTTTTCTTTAAACCAGTTCACAATCATTATTTCATTTTAATGGCCCTTAACATTGATTCAACTAAATACAGGAACATCTATAAAGTGCATTCTTTTTGGTGACTAGAAGATTTATCTTCATGTAGTTTCATTATCTTTTCTCTTTATGGAACATCTACGAAATTTATTAAATGAATCCCAAAGGAAAACAGTTAAATATAAAGTGTATTGAGTCACAGCTGATTAAAAACATTCTGTGCTACTAAATACCAAGATCTTTTAAGCAAACGATGAGCTTGACCCATATACACCATAATGTGTAACCTGCTCACAGTAGTCATTAGTGAAAGAGTTAAACATCTTTCTTCACTTGGTATTTTCCTTCCCAGCTTTATCTGCTTTCTGTGTACCCTCTTGCATCTTTGTGTGCTGATCCGTGTATCATATTTTTGATTCATCGTCTCTGTGGCCTGTCAGCTTAGTTAAGAGATTTCCAAATCTTGCAGCCTGTGCTGACAGGGGGCAGCTGCCAACAGTCCCCTGATCCTTCCCCAAGGAACACTGCTGAGATTTAATTTTCAGTCAAAGGGTGCAGTCTGAAATCCATGTCAGGTCCCTGAAGTCATCTCAGAACCCAGATAGGACCCATGTCTAGGGGATTATATTTCAGCATCCTCCACTCCTCCAGGATTCCTTGGGAGTTCAACTGCTGTCATATACCTGATGCCAACTACATTCTCTTTTCATCTTTTCCACAGAAATGAACACCACTCTACGTCAGAATAATTGAAACCAATGAATTGTAAATCCATATTTATTTTAAAGGCTTGGAGTCAATGCTGTGGAGCAAAAACCAGCATGAAACTTAGAGGCAGGTGATCTACTTGTGAAGGAGCCAAGTTTAATTCCTTACTTCCTACACTCTGTGGTGCATGGCACCTTCTTCACAAACTGCCTATAATCCCTTCAGCAAAATGTGGATTGTCCAAATTCTGACGTGTTCTGGAGTGAGAAAGAACTAAAAAAAGCTAAAGTGTTTGGGTGAGAATTAATGTACCTAGAAGGAAACATTAATTTTGATCTTCGATTAATTCTGGGTGCCAAAATGCACGCATTTGGACAGGAACTTGAATGCCCAATTCTTCTCTCTGCATATCTCTGTGGAGTAATGGAAAGAATAAGAGCTTGTCAGGAAGTAAATACTGACTGGCAAAAATACATGTTGATAAAGCATCTAAACTTAAAAACTGAGTTCCATTCGTTCCATCTGACATCATTAAACTAGTAATAAACAATGAATTACTCTGGCTTTTGTTTCTGTCCATTCCTGCATTTTAAGACATCTTGTCTTATAGGTCTGAAAACCTCAGGAGATTTCACTACTGGTCTCACTGCTTTCCACTGAGAATTTGTGGCTTGGTTGTCATGGAGACATCGTATTTCTCCAAGAATTGCTCATATTGATCCGTGGACAGGCGTAAATGGCCAGGCGAATGTGAGGAGTAAAGGGGGTTGGGCAGAACTATAAAATGACCAGAGGTTATGGGTCGGAAATAAGCTCATAGCAAACACTTAGGTAAAGAGAAAGAAACAGTTTCATTTTGTTTCAGGATTTCGTTTTTGCACTTTATGCCATTGTCTTCTTTCACTATAGACTGAAAGAAACTTGTTAGTCACTTGTCATGTCAGATCTTTGGTGCTTGTCCTGACACAGCTGTCAGCCTCCCAGCTCTGTGCAGTTCAGGGACACACAACAAAGAGCTGGGAACATGAATTATTTATTGCTCCTTGTGTGGATGAAATTCTGTGATAAGAAATTAAGACACTTCTGACAGAAGTGCTTGTTTGAAAGATTTGGTAACATAATACATTTACTTAAAACTTACCACTTACTTTTAGTAGCAAACATTGAAACAACAATATGACACTCACTCGGCTGTGATTTTTCTCTGTTATTTCTCAGGTGTTTTAACTTTGAATTGTAGCTTGAAATTTGAGAGTGTGTGGCAGTTTTGTTGAACCTGTGACTGGAGAATCTCTCTCACACATATGCAAAGTCTGGGCAAACTTAGAAACTTCATTTATAAGTTTTTATTATATATGTTTTGCAAAGTCTCTTGAGCTTCACTTACATGCAATATGTTGTCATGGGTGCAAAAGGAACATTAAGAAATATATTGATTTATTCCTTCTATGAGGAAAAGGTGAAAATCTGCCAATATACCTGCAAGGAATTTCAACTATTCCGTGAAAGAGTTCTTTATTATAACTTGTAGCAGAATGAGGAAGGCTACAGAGCAGCTGGTAACAGACCTGTCTGTGCATTGTGCTTTCTAATGGTGGAAGGTTCAGTCTCTAACCTTGACAGGAGACTGAGAGTTATTTTCAAAGTTATCTTCATTTTCTAAAATCACATAAATCATACTCTGCTTATTTTTCTTTCTCATCTCCTGTGTGTCCCCACATGTTCTCACTTCTCTGGATGTGAGCCTCCAGCAATTGCAGAAACAGGCATATACTCAGATGAATTGCAGGAATCCACTTGACTACCCAAGACACCAATCTGAGATTTACCTGTGATTTCTCATGTTCAATGTGTGATCTGAACTACTCTCAGATTCGTAATGAAACCCCTCAACCTGCACTTTTCTCCTGGATAATTCACAGCAAAACACTTTTCACATGTGATGGACGCAAGTAAATATCAGACTGCAGTTTCTTGTCTAAGTGAAATGGATTTTAGTTGCTCCCTTCATGTGCCTACAAGCTGCCATTATCTGTGATAGTGGCTCATGTCTATTTTAGCCCACACACAGAGGAGATGCTGGGCTTCTCTACCAGATGCCTAATAGTAGGTTTATCACTGCCATTTTCCCCACATGCTGAGGACTACTTCTGTTTGACGTGCAAAGCCTTGACTTTTCAAACTTGTCTCTGCTCTGGCCTTAAAAACAATAACCAGGTTAGAATTGCAACAGCATTTTGTAGAACTCAACTTTTAATCATATCAACCCCCTGTAAAGAATTCACTGCCCCTCGGAGTATTACTTTAATGTAGAAAAATCTATCCCCCAGCAGTGTTTTCCATTAATCAGAAAAATTTTCTGTATTTTGAGGAGCTAGGAAAAAGGCTGAAACTGAGAATGTGAATGTAAAACTTAGACTTGGGCTATCTGTACAAACAATAGTGGAAAATTTCCACCTTGAGAGGCCAGATCATCTTGTCCCAAGAGAGTTGCTTGAGTTGGGTTTTAAGGGGACTAAAAATGCTCTGAATTTTGTCAGTTAACATCTAAGAGGAATGTAGCAGGACCTGATGTAGCTTGAGCTGTCTTAGCTTTGATATGTGGTGCAGTCCCACCATAGAGGATTTTGTAGGTTACAGCTCTTGTGAGGAAGTGGAATAGATTTGGGCTGGAGTCTGGAGAAACATCATAGACATAGATACCCCTTGCTTCTTATTGCTCCCAACAGAGATATGAGGGTAGACTAGGCAACAAGCTATCCCTTCACATGGCAATTGAGAGAAATTGAACTTCCCTAATGAAAGACTGAGTTGGGTGCTGTATATTTAAATTAAAGGGTATTTTCTGTCTTTTGGATGAAAACCACATAGTTGAGAACCCTAAATGGCCTTCAGTAGCCAGATAACCTCTGCCTGAGTCAGTGATTAGAGGCAGGTCATGATCTCTCCCATCCTTTCATTCCAAAAATATTGCCCATGTTCAATTTTTACCTCTTCTTTTCCAGATGACATGAAGCCACATCCCTGGATATCTAAGGTCTGCTCCTGTAAGGTGTGTTAGAGAGCTCTGCTGAGCTGAAAGACCTAGAAGACACACAAGAACAATCACAAACAGAACATATGTTGTGTGGACTTGTAATGGCTTATTGTATTTATTATTCTATACCTTCAACAATTCATTTTTAGAAGATACATTACAGAAGATCAACTTCTTTTTGCTGATTTGTTTGCTTCAATTCACACTTCCATCACTAATGGATTTAAGCTTATTCAGTTAAATTTAAATAGTTCCATTGTAGAATATATCAACTTTTTCAATGTTTTTCATTAGTTTATGTAGCGATCCTAAATGGTACAACTTTGATTTACTAGAAAACATTTGCATTCATTTTAATATTCTATTACCTATATAAAATTTAAATTTTTTCACACTGCTTGCTTCTGACTTTAATTACCACCAGCATTAACACTGAGCAAAACCAAATACTTTTGAAATAATTAAAAAAAATTGTTTGCATTTAAAGGAAAAATTGACATTTTAAAAGATGCAATATTTAGAACCAACTAAAATACAAAAAATATTCTGTGCACAGGAGAGCATGGGAAATTTATTATACATCTGGTGATGTTTAGTATGTAAGTTTTCCTTTCCTACTGCCATCACCATTATCTGTAGGAATGCAGGATCAGTATGAAGCTGGATAAACCTTTTGGACTCTTCTTCTGAAGTTATGTACTTCATTGAATTTGTATTTGTGCTCCTTGGGAAAAGCAGCTGTGATTTTTTTTTTTAATATAAAAATACAATAATCTCTATGCTTGGAGAACATTTGTTGTTCTCGAGACTCATTTATCACCTAATGTTCTGTGAGATGATGCTGATTTGATAGAGAATGGCCACTCAGAGCTGTAGGCTGCCTCTCTCTATTGGCAGTAGTCAGAGTGCTAGTGAAGTCAATGGGACCTGCTTTTAATCATAGAATCATAGAATAGTTTGGGTTGGAAGGGACCTTAAAGATCATCGAGTTCCACCCCCCCTGCCATAGGCAGGGACACCTCCCACTACATCAGGCTGCTCAGTGCCCTGTCCAGCCTGGTCTTGAACACCTCCAGAGAGGGGGCATCCACAACCTCCCTGGGCAACCTGTTCCAGTGTTTCACCACCCTCACTGTAAAGAATTTCTTTCTTATGTCTAGTCTAAATCTATCCCCCTCTAATTTATATCCATTGTTTCTAGTCCTCCCATCCGATATTATGTTAAAAATTCCTTCCCCTGCCTTTCTGTAGGACCCCCTCAGGTACTGAGAAGTTACTCTGAGGTCCCCTCTGAGCCTTCTCTTCTCCAGGCTGAACAACCCCAACTCCTTCAGCCTGTCCTCATAGGGCAGTTGCTCCAACCCTTTGATCATCTTCGTGGCCCTTCTCTGGACCCTCTCCAACAGCTCAATGTCCTTCCTGTGTTGAGGGCTCCAGAACTGGACACAGTAACTCCAGGTGGGGTCTCACCAGTGCCGAGTAGAGGGGTAAAATCCCCTCTCTGGACCTGCTGGTAACACTCCTCTTGATGCAACCCAGGATTTGGTTGGTGCCTTCTTGGCTGCGAGTGCACACTGCTGGCTCATGTTGAGTTTGTCATCAACTGACACCCCCAAGTCTTTCTCTGCTGAGCTGCACTCAAGCCACTCTCCACCCAGCCTGTGTCTGTGCTTGGGATTGCTTCCACCCAGGTGCAGGACCTTGCACTTGGCCTTGTTGAACTTCATGAGGTTGACTTGGGCCCACCTCTCAAGCCTGTCAAGGTCCCTCTGGATGGCATCCCTTCCTTCAGGTGTATCAACTGCACCACACAGCTTGGTGTCATCTGCAAACTTGCTGAGGGTGCACTCCATCCCACTGTCCATATCTCCTACGAAGATGTTCAATAGCACTGGTCCCAGTACTGATCCTTGGGGAACACCACTCGTCATGGAAGGACCATGTTGTCTCCTTTGCCACACGTCCTTGCCAGCTCTCACCTCTAGTTTGCTGCGGTCTTCTGTTGGCATTGAAAAGTCCATTTCCCTTCACAACAAACATCCCTGCTTTGCATCAGCAGCTGCTCACTTGGGCCAGCTCAGTTCTTGCTGCCAGGGTAATAAATCTCCTTAAATCCATTTCAGCAAGGTATTTTGAGAAGTGATGTGCTCAAAGAGGTCTCATAGATTAAGAAGTTGGCATTGTCTGTAACACCCAGCACTTCTGTACTAGCAATTACATTTGTGCAACACAATATTTGATTGCTTGTTCTGCAGAGCAGCTCACATCAGCAGGCTGACAATACAGACAGGTTAGTGCAGTGATGATTGCTCTTTGCTACATGTTTATGCTTCCTTTGTGCTAATTATAATTTACAGTATCAGTGTGGTAAAGCAGGAAGGTTTTTTACTAGGTACAATTATTGCCCAGTAAAGTAAACATATTTCCATGTAATCTGTATGTCTTTCAGACAACCAGATTTACAGTATTTGCTCAAGATTTTTCAATTTTAGAGCTACATACAAAAATATATATTAACTTTCTGTAATTGTTCCTTGTAAACTGTAACTAAAGAAAGATTTCTATACTAATGCCACTGTACTTGTGCTTATGGAGACTGATTTTACAGCAAAGCTATAAGGGAATTGAGGGTGTTTTTCTACTTTGTTATGCTGAAGGAATCCTGACCAAAAAAGTAATATGCTAAATAACAGCCAAAATAAATGCTGAATAAATAGTCTATATTTTAGAGATGAGGTAAAAAGTTAATTAATACCTAAATGTCTTCTGGTTTTTTTCATCCAGAAGTCACAGGTTCCAGTAAACTGAATGGCTCAAGTTGTGAGTATAGAGCAAAAGAGGAATGAGCAAGGCAGGGACAAAGAAACTGAAGGGACATACAACAGAGATTTAAAGGTGCTGCATGCAGTGATCTTTCTTGAAAATAGATTGTCAGCTTTCAAAACTTAGGGGCATTTTTAATATGATTTGCATAATTCATAATATTTTTTTAAATTATTATTACAAGGTAGTTACTGGTCTTTTATAAGCCCAAACCAAAAATCATTTATTCCCCTTTGAGGTATTTTGAGTTTTCCAAATGATTCATGCTTACTAAACAGTCACTGATCTAGATTCCATCCTGGAACCATCCCTGTACTTTGAACTGTTCATTTACAGCTCCAAATGAATTTTTTTTAAATATCTTGTACTATTTATGTATTTTAAATTTTATTATTGAAATCAAATACTTGCCATTTGTAAACAATACTCTTCATTTAGTCCAATGAAAGATGTTCTGAAAGTATATATTGGCCTGGAACTTGAAGTATGTATATGAGATTCAGTGTTTCTTTGCAAAAAGAGACCATCCCTGTACTTCAGACAATAGCAGAAATCCAGCAAGCAGGATGATTTTGAAAGTCTGATTTTGAAAATCCAGAGAATGGGGTGGGTGCAATAAGCAGCATTACCTTCTTCCAGGTTTTTACTCTTTTTCAAAGAGGATGTTCTCTGAAGGCAAACTGGGGCAGGGAGCTGCAGCATGAGCCTCAAAGTCATGATGTTAGTGCTGAATAGGGAGCAAAAATGCACATTCCTCAGGGAATGCCCGTGAAGATGTAGACATGCTTCTCCAAATGGCTACTTCTGCTGAATTTTGCAGGCCATTACTCTTGCAAAAAAGGATGCAGAGGGATTTCAAGGGCTGATCTTCTCCTTTTTTTCCTTTCTCATTGGGTATGCATTCTGAATTGACAGACAAAGTTCTCAGAGTAATTGCTAGAGTTTGGGTTATCATTTGAATTCATCGACCCCCAAAGTGAAATTTCATCCATCTTATTTTTTTAAGAAGTAATCCTGAACTTGGATGTATCATAAAATGTTCACAATAACCCAGGACTGCCCTACTGGTGACTACATGAAGTTTGTTTCTTGAATGACACCTGCTGGAAAGTCTAATGTGTGTCAGGAAAAAGTGCATCATGTGTAGACAACTTCCCTCTTCTCTTGATGAACCCATGTGCCCTGGGTATGGTGGAAAGGGTAAGTAGAAGTCTAGCTGTCAGGGTGAAGTTACTAAACTATATTAAACATTATGAAACTTGACCATCTGTAGGGATTTCTGGAATAGATCATGCATTTGATAACGTTACTGCCCAGTAAAAATTTAATTGCACTCATTTTTTTTTCTTTCATAGATTTGTAGAAGCATTAGGTTGAGAAGACAGAGTTGCAAAGCCCAAATTTACATTATCTTAGAAAAGTTGTTTTTTTTCCTCTGGCAACACTCAGAGTAAGACAGATGTGAAAAATAGCATCACTGGAGTGAGCAGTGTATGTGCTTCCATTATGTATATTACTCCATTTTTTTGCAGCAAACTGGAGATCTTCCTGGTTTCTTTTCATCTTTAGAAAGCTTAATACTTGGCAGAAAATACTAACTATAGGTAGTACTAGTAAAATAATAATATTTTCCTTGTTTGTTCTCAGATTTTATCTAAATAGTGTTTAAGTTTTGTGATAATAAGGACCGGAGAAAATTCCACTCTAAAACATTAATTTTTGACACAGAAGCTTAAGATAATAAAAAATTTTCTTCAGTTTCAGACCTTTATCATCTATAATGAGCCTGGCAAATAGATTTCTGGCTCTGCCTAGTAAATGCAACATTCATATTTTTGTTGTTTCTTTTTGTTTATAGTCTTCCTGCCATGTAGATGGCAGCAGCACTCAAGCCTTGAAATTCACTTCAGCTTTTTCTTGAGTTTACTCCAAATTTAAGAATATTATTGTGAAGAATTAACTGAAAAGATTATTATTTGAAGATGGACATCAGTTTAGTTCTGCATACCTTTAGAGAAGCCTGTAACTTCATAATATCAATGTTTAAAAGGCAATGTATCCTATCTGTCTGTATGAATATAGATGCTGCTATTTGTGTTTTACTACATTATTATGTATTTTCTTTCTGCAAAGTAAATTGCTACTAGTTTTTCTACTGCATTAAGTTTCAAGACAGACAGGGGGGTGTTTCTGAAAGTTCAAAAATGTTAAGATATACTAGGATAGTCCCCACACTTATTTCCTGCATGATTAGAAGCAGCACGTAGGTGTTTGGGCAGGAAAGCAGTTAATTGTTGGTTTCCTTATTAATAATACAAAGAGAAGAAACAGAGAAAGGCAATGAGATACAGAGAGCAGGATTTTATATTATGTGCTCTGCTAATCATGTCACTTTAGAAAAAAACAGTAATTATTCTGGAGAAAAAGAAGAAAAACATTTTCAAAGTCCAAATATCTTTGGCTTGGCATACCATGGGATTGTCTGCACTCAGACATTTACATTGTCTAAGAAGCAGAGAGGTTTGGAAAGTGAAGTAACCAAACTGAGACCCAGAATGAAAGGTGTCTTGCAGCCTCTATCCCTGCAGCATCAACTGAAGCCTTGGGGAGGCTTGCTGGGATCATCTCCATGCCTGAGGAGATAAAAGTACGTGTTACACATGTGATTGCACATGGAGGAATAAACTCATTCAAAAAAGCACAGTGATGGAGGTTCTATGAAGAAGGAAAGACTGTTTTAAATGCTGGAAACAATCAGTAGGATTTTAATAAGCTGTCATATGGAGATAGATCACTGCTAACTCCCTTAATGCTTCTTAGCCAGTAGCAGCTGAAGAAAAAATACATATTTTAGAAGGGCTTGGAAACTTAAAATAATTTTGACTGTGGAGTGGAAATACAATGCCCTAGCATGGAGAAGGTCTGCAAGGATACAGTAAGGGCTATGTGGATAGTCATTTTGTAAGTAAAATATACAACTGAACTTATGTCATTGAAAGCTTGATAGAATTTTGTTATCTCTGCCCANGTGGATAGTCATTTTGTAAGTAAAATATACAACTGAACTTATGTCATTGAAAGCTTGATAGAATTTTGTTATCTCTGCCCAAACTTGTTAGGCTGAATGAACAAAACTATCTAAGCAATATGATGTAGGAAGCCAAATGAGGCTTTCCTTAGAGATGTTTTTGCAGAATCACCTTAGAGTGTAATTGCTTCTTAGGAATTTGAGATTTTAAAGAAGCTGATGAACAATTTTAATTGACTGGATACCAAGAAAAATATCAGAGAAGACATAGCAAGAAGAGACTCATTCCAGGCACTGTTTCTTATATTTGTTGCTTTAGTTATATGGAGTGACAGCCCAATGAATCACTGGGTGGTCTTTTGGTCTGACAATTTGGGTATTGTCTGAGCAATTAACAGGCAGTCAGCCAGTTGCAGTGGCTTGTGATTAAATTATAAGGATTCTTTAGTGGTTTCCATAAAGAAATCTCTGTGAAGAGTTAGGTGCATCCACCATCTATCATATGATGAATATGTGTCTTGTTAATGTTTACATATTTATTCAGCTGAATACTTCAGAATGTTATGTCTCTTGTGAAGAGTTATTTGAAAGACATTTCAGGCTTTTGGGTGCTAATTGTGCATTTCTGATAGAATTAATGATCCTCTTAGAGTGAACCTTCAGCTTTTCATTTTTAGTGGAGTAGATTTTAGAAATGTCTTTCATCATGTCTCAAGTAACATCCCTGATTATCTATCTGCATGAGTACTTTACTGGTTTCATTCTAGATTTTCTTATTTAAAATTGATTTGTCTGCTATTTAAGTCCTTTAAGCAAGTATTATTGCTATCTACTTTTTGCTTAGCCCACAAAACACTGTGTTATTCCACTAAATACATGGATGCTCATTTGCATTTCTGCCATTTGGCTGTTTCTTTTCTTCCTCAAGTTTGGGAGAAATCTATCACACTTCCAGAATTTTGAGGTTTTTCTTCTCCCATGAAAGTCAGTGATTAGACTTCCACAGGGGGAGGACAAGGTAAAAGCAGTGATAAGGAAAAGTAAAAAGCTGTAAACTCTGTTATCAAGAGTAAATATACTAGCGCGACCAAATTATGATCATGCTGACCTCCAAGCTGCACTCTGTGATCTTTCATGGTAATTCTGAACAGAGCTGCTGAAGGTAGATGTGAATGTCAATACTCTGGGAAGACTGGGAATTTCTGGGAATTTGCATAGCATATATATAGCCATCCTCACAATCCTGCAGGTGTTGGGCACAGGATGTGCTGCTCTGAGCTCACATGTGCCATTCTTGAAAGGGGGATGAAAATAGAAAATTTATCTTGCAACATTTCTTTTACTTAAGCATTTGGCCCTTTTTCCTGGGGGTAATCTTTCTGGATTAGCCAGGAAAGTGCCCTTGCTGGCTGCAGAGAACAGGGAGGTAGTTCTGTATATTTGAATGCTTTTCAAGCTTCCATTCTAAAAGATGCTGGGAAAAGGAGGGAAGCTCGCATGGCTTCCTTTGAGATAGATTCATCTCCCTTGCTCACAAAGGTTTTGCCAAGGCTTGTACAAAATGAATCTCTGCAGTAGATTACTCCTGTTTTCTTATCCAGCATTCAGTCCCAGATCATATCCTCCAGCAGCATTTATTCAGCCAAAGCTGCTTCCAAAAGGGCTCAGGGGCATCACTTGGTCAGCAGCAATCAGTGGGTTAATACAGCCTGGCTTCTGCCTTTCTCAGATGTTCAGCAGAAGATAATGAGGCAGGGACAGAGCCTGCAGGTTAATGAGATACCCCAACTGGAAGGCAGAAATCTGAGAGGAGAGCCTTGGAAAGCAGAAGAAGGGGGAATGTGAGGGTCTTTATATTCAGGTATTACTCAGTTGAGAGAATTGCTGGGGCAGGATTGCTTTCCAGTGTTATAAAGACCATTTCATTTGTTAGACCATAGCTGAAATTACTCATATAACTGGCAAAAGGAGCCTGCCTTTTGCAATGCTATCAAAATCAATATTGGACTATGTTCAGAACCCTGCTATGCTAAAAGCTCCCCCTCTCCCCAAACCACAAACAAAACACCACAATCCTCAGTTTGGGATAAACAGTGGACTCTAACTAGTGCCTGGGTAAGCATTGTTAGAAACCATCCATCATACATTTGAATAAAATCTGTTAATAAAATGAATGAGTAGAACTTAGACAAATATAGAAAGGTAATACAGTAAAACAAATGGCTCTACTACAAGAAGCTGTTAGACTTTGCTGTTTCGAAGATCATCATGAAAGCAGCTTACCTTTTTGCTGAATCTTCTCAATAATCCCCGGTTGTAAATGATGCAGCCATGTAAATAACTCTGACAATTGCACTTTGACCATATAATATGAAAAATAGCTAGTTTCTCCATAATTTCATTGTCAGAAAATTCCTCCTTCTTATCAGTATGCGACCTCCTGTTACAGGCAAACAGAATACGAACAATCTACACAGCCTGCAGTGTTTGAGATGCTATTCTTACTGTTATTATCAGCAATGACAATTATCTCTGAATGTTCACAAGTAAATCTAGAGAAATAAATGGAAACATTTCTCCTAAGTGGTGTATAACAATACCTGGACACTTATATAACACCTCTCATCTGTAAGAATCTCAAAGTGCTTTACAAAATCTGCTGGGATCACTTCACCCAGCGCTGAAATGTAGCTGTATCTATGGGAAATTCCACTTCTATTCCACACCAATGCCATTGGACAACTGTGCTTTGGAAGAAAGTGACAATTAAGTGAAATGCACTGAACTGTTCCTGTGAAAGGTACAAGTGACACCCTTGGTTTGGAATCTAGAGTAAAAACCAGCAGATACTTCCTCCTCTTCTGCCCTCACACACTTCCTTTGCAGCAGGCACCCTCCTCTCTCTGCTCTGTTGAAATGAGCAGTGCCCACATTTGACTCTGCTTATCTTACCTTTTAGCAGCAATGAATGTCAGTGGAAATACTACTAGTAACTAAAGTCCTACTAGTGAAATCACACTAGTAAGCCTGCATTCCAGGACCTGTCCTTAGAAAGTGTATAAGAATGAACATAGTATGGTTAAAAGATTATAGGAGGAAACGACTGTCACAACTGTGGGGAAATTAGCTAAATAGGAAGAACCATTTTAACCCTGAAAATATTCTCTGCTTTTCCACAGAAAAAAGGAAGATAATCCAAAATTTTGATTTTAGGCTAAGCTTCTGACCTTCTTAAACCAAGCTATTGTATTTCATTAGTAGAGGTAGTGCAGGTAAACTGATTCATGCAAGTTCTTATTCTGTACATAAATGTAAACCATGTATAAGTACTATATTTGGGAAGACACAGCATCACTTGATAGAATTAGTTTTATTCAAAGGGTTGGAGCAACTG